>JAUZSU010021925.1:0-10720 GCA_034780255.1 Parotocinclus maculicauda
TGAGCTACTTCCTTCTGGCAGAAGATTCAGGGTACCTTTGGCCAGGAAAGCAATTTACAAGAATTCCTTCATTCCCACTGCTGTAAACATACAGAACATTAATTTATCAAATGACTCACGCAGATGACACATACACACGCACACTCACGCTCTTTTTCTCTCACGCACGCACGCGAACATACACACGCACACGCATATACACAAGCCTTCAATCAAAAGACAATTTTCTAATATGGCAAAATATTGGACAATAAAGCTTTTTAAATCTTGAATCTTTTGAATCTTGTTGGACACGTGAACGGGTAAAGAGTGGTGCTCAGGTGGGCTAACCCTACGAGTCGGCGAACCGTCACCCACTTGTCCTGTTGTAAGGGGGCTGCCGGAGGGGGGGCCACTAACTATGCCTGTGGCATCCAGACTTGCTAAGCTAGAATCTGAGCTAGCCTTCTCTAATGTCTGGATGCGCGCCTCTAACACTACAATCTTCTCCGTCAGACTAGCTACAAGCCTACACCTATCACAAACAAAATTAACACTAATGACGGAAGAAGAATAGCTAAACATGCTACACTCAGCACAGGGAACAAGCGCAACAGAAGCCATGCTACTGCTACTACAATTAATTAATTAAATGTACTTAGCTTCGGGTGAGGTTGTGGGTTGATGATTTAAGATGTGAGTACAGTAGACTTCTACCTGTAGATCCTCATGCACTGGAGCCAGAGGTCCAACACAGTGCCAATTAAATCGTCGATGGAAAATCAGTACAAGTCACCATAATAGTTACCTGTAAAGAGAAAACTGTGAAACGGCTGTAGAAAGTTGAAAGGTATAAAATTAGACTACGGCGAAGATAAAGCCAAAATTAAGTATGAGTTGGTGATTCGTTAATGACTATTTAACAAATAAACAATACTAATAAACAAACACGGAGTAAGAACTGACTGTAAGAAGAGTTATAAATTTAAACTGTAACGAAGACAAAGCCAAAATTAAATTAAGTTTAATTTCATTTACCGTATGTGTATATTAAATTTAAAGCAAGACTCTTTATGCATGTTATTTTTGTTGGTTTTAAATTGTTAGTATTTTAGTCAATGAATTTAAATATTTAAGTATCAAATAAGCAAACAACTGTTGTAACCTTTAGTAATTAAATAATACTGCTGCTATTTCTTTTAAACTCTTTAATTACATAATGCAGTAGTGCATTATCTTGTCATTTACATTTAATGTAACTTACTATTGTTTTTCACAGTGACTGTGAGACTATATAATGGTGTATTGTTATTGATAAACTACTTTGGTACACAATATATAAGGCTTCAAGGTCTGTTAAAAGCTTTCCTTTTAAATTTTTATGCTAACAATTGCAGAGCATTGTTGAAAGTAATATTAAACTCTATACAATTGTCTTTGGCAGAGCTCATCAAGGCTTAAGCAGGGATTTTATGAGACAGGTCTCAACTGCTCAACTGCTCACAGTGGCTCCTACTAGAATGGTTCCTGCTCCCTTTATGACACACAATATGCAAGACTTTAGATAATGACTTTCACACTCGATACAATGACTTTCATATCAATATATATATATATATATATATATATATATATATACTGCAGAGTTTTTTTCTTTATATTTTTTATAAAGAACCTATCAATATCTAGTTGTTTTGCTCCATTGAGTACAGGTCTACAGTGGCAAAGAGATCAAAACAGATCAACCGCCTGCACAATCTCCACCAAAATAAAATGCAATTTTGTCTCACACTAGGACTCTGGATACAAAGAATTCACATTTATAGAGCCAATGAAGTCTGACAAAACCATAATTCATCTCATCTGAATAATTCACCCATAGCAACAAACCCATCATCAGTTGTATAAGTCATCATCGTCAGGGAGATGATTCACACCACCACCACCACCACCATCATCATCATCATAAACATCATTTGTGCTCTTGTTTTTGTATCAAAACGACCACTCATAGGATTGAATGGGAGTAGATTGCAGGCTGATTGCTTAAATAAAACATGAGGAATCTAATGAACATATTCAAGATCTAGCAACGTTAACTTCTATGCGTAGCTGAAAGCGTTGATTAAACTGTGCTTGTTTGGCATTTGGATAATGAACAAACACTGTAGAGGAATGGCAACCATTAACCTTTTGTCATGTAATGCTATTGAAATAACTTGGTCTTTAATTTGCTTTGCCTCAAATGCACTGAATACAGGCAGACACTGTCAGAGTTTGTCAGAAGGTGGACTTTTCTCCCATTAGCTATGCAGAAAAAATAATCCATGTACTTTGTTGAAATGCATAGTCTGTTTACAATTGAAAAGATTCTCACCATAAGCTTCTGTTTGAGCTGTTCTGGAGTTCATGAGTTGCTTCAGCTGAGCAAGAATGGCATTTGCTTTTCTTATCAGTGAGGTGTTTGCAAGTGGAGCAGGATTTTCTGTCATCCCATTATCTCACTTTGTTTAGAAAAATGTGTGTATGTTGTTGTTTCTCCTCAGTACAAATCTCAGAAGAATACCAGACAATCTGCCATTTGCAGTGGTATGGACAGCCTCCAAGCTTAGGTATGTGCTAAGCCTGCAGTCATTTAAAACTTCCATTTGTCAGCGGAGAGATCCGCTTTAGCATTATCTGTAACCAAATGTAACTCCTGAAAGGAGTTACTATATTGTAACATGAGGTGGTTAACATGGGACTTAAAGTATAGAGTTAAAATGATTTTTTTTACTAATTGTATATCTGTGAATTTAATAGTTAGTCAGCCTTATTTTGCACAGGATTTGGCGTGCTTTTGAATGTGCAAAAATGTTTCCAGATCTCATTATAATGAAATGCCTTGATGACTGTTTGATCATATGATACTATGTTTTAGTAGTGTTGTAGTACCCAAATTTTGTCTTAGAATGTTTGCCTTAGGACTTTGCTTCACTTTAGGATAGTTGTTGTTTGAAGGCAGACTGATGTGCACACTAAATGTTATTATTATGTTTTCACATTTAATAACAAAATTGATATGATGGATGTCATTGGTTATATTTGGTGACTTTATGTGTTGACTTTTAATTTTAAGAGAAGTACAGAAGCAGAATCAGCGCCATCATTTGCTTCCAGAACTTACATTGCCTTAGTTTGTCTATGGCTAGAATACAATTATTAATTAATTAATTAATTTATAATAAATTATGTAATGTTATATTTAAAAATATATGATTAAATTGCATTCTTTATAAATATATATTGTATGATGAGTGATAATGAATAATTACTTTTTTCCTGTTTTCTGGGCCACATTTTGGTCTTGCCTTGGACTTGACTACTAAAAATCAACTGGTCTAGCAGTTTTGACTACATCACAAACAAACAAACAAACAAACAGAGAATGGGTGGTCAGTGCTATATGCTGATTTGTAATTTACACCTACATATCACACCTACAGGAGCTTTTACTTTGTATAACATTCAATTCTAAATCCATATAAAATAGAATGGCAGTACAGAAGAGTAAAGCTGTTTAAAATGTTAAGCAAGTAAGTATATAAGTAGTGTGTCATGGGCTTAAGAATTCATCAATACCTTCTCGTGTAAACAAACCTTCATCTGCTCCAAGGCAGTAACCAAGACAGTTCATATGCTGAACAAGTCAGGGGAGAATTTGAGTTGTTTTTATTAATAGGTGTGAAAGAAAAAATGGTAGATGGTGGATATTAGGAAATTGGTATTACGAAATGTTTATTACATGAATTGTAGTTCAGTCACATGGGATATGTTAATGTCCTGTCCTGCTGTCTGGTCCACAACTGAAAATTTTGAAAATAAATCAGTTTGTACTGAGTAATTGCATATCAATATTCTAAGTGGCTTTTGCTTCTACCTACAACATCCACCTCCCTTCTATTGCTAAACAAAGCATAATGTGCAGAATGCGTAATGATCATCGATATAATCTGCATTTCACTTTATTTATTAGATATGTAATATATAAACCTGAATCCATTCAAGAACCTAATTTATTTTTTAATTAATTTATTATTATTGTTATTATTTTTGCCTTAATACTTGCACAGTAAATATATTTTACCTTAGGTGAACCTCAGGGTAAAACAACAGGAAATGTAGTTAACATGTGAAAAAACTAATCAAAAGCCTGAGCAAATAAATATTTTTTAAATCTAGACTTGAACAGTGAAACTGCCTGAGTCCCAAACACAGGCAGGAAGATTATTCCGTCGTGGAGCTTTGTAAGAAAATGCTATTCCACCTGCTATGATCTTTTTTTATTCTAGGTACTGTAAGTCCTGTGAACGAAGTGAACGTGTTTATTGAACGTGCTAAATACGTTTGCTAAGGTAATCTGGAGCCAGACCATGAAGTGTTTTTATATGTTAATGTATTGTATATGTATTGTTAATGTATTGTATATATGGTAAGTGTTGTAAATGTATTTTGTAATTTATACGATATTTTATTGGCAGCCAGAGTAGAGACGATAAAACAGGATTAATAGATCAATAATTTTACTTCTAGCTAACACTTGAGCTGCTGAGAAGGAAGAAAGGTTTGAAAATGGCCTATCATTAGACAGAACATGTGGATCAAGATTAGGTTTTTAAACAGGAGGTCTAACTACAGAACTTTTTAACTGTTTGGGTGCATACCCAAATCTAAAGAATGCATTTATTAAGTTGGGAGAAGGTTGAGTATGCATGACGACAACTTTGATGATTTAATTAAAGCAAGTTAATTGTCATAAATTAAATTACATTAGTTTAGTTTGATTACTTTGTTGGATAAGTCACTATTATTCTATGCTGCTCAAGTTGAAATGGTAGATAACAAGTGGTGCACTTTGACTTCAAAGTCAAAGTATATATTTTTTGTCTTGTCATTAAAGAATTTTAAAAACTCCACGTATTTATGTAGCACAGTCTCTAAGTTGCCTGTCTCAGCTCTTTAGGCTCTGGTGGTAAAATATTTGGTATTTCTCTTAACCTGTTAACGAATGCTGCTCAAGTTGTAGATATAATAGTGCACGATGTAGACAACTTATTTGCTGTACATTAGATAAGGACACTTCATACTAGGAGTGAGTGATCCAAGCTCATATCATTATGTGGTAAAACTACTAGGTTGTCTATGTTCATACCATAGGTTAGAATTAAGTCTAAGGTATCATTACAGTGGTGAGTGGCTCACATTACATTTTGAATAAAACCTATAGATTATAAAACAGAATCAAATTACAATTTTAAGCAGATCAGACATTTCAAAATAATGATTATTAAGGTATCCAACAATTAAAACCTTTTTTAGTTATTAAGACTTATTTGGAAAGAAAATCAGCAAAATCACAAAGAAATTCTGACTAAGGACTGTTTTCTATCCAGTCCACATCAATTGAAATACGTCTTTGAACATCACAATAATGTTGGAAGCAAATTATGGAAAGAAGAGGAGTACTTGACAAAGATCTAAATTGTTGTGGGCATTTAGATAGGGAAAGGTTAATCCAATCACTGTTCTGATCCTGACTGCTGCTTTTCTCTTGAGTAACAGATGAGCCAGGGCACAGCAGAACAGGTGGCACATAATGAGATTGGTATTTGTTGACAGACTGAAGAAAAAAAAATCACCTCTTAAGGGGTACAACTGTCCTCCTTTTATGTGCTACAGAAAAACTGAAAATAATATCTGTAACAAAGAATCACACAATACTGGTCTCAGTTCAAGGCTATTATCAAAAATGATCTCATATTTAAATTATATATCAGATGCCATTTTCCAGATTGACTCACAATGGAGCTGAGTAGATGAAGGTTAAGGATTTTGCACAAGGGCCCAATAGCAGCTTGGCAGAACTAAGATTTGAATTCACAACCTTTCGATTAGACCAGTGTCCACTTGACCTCCACTGTCTTTATCTTGGAAGGAGAGAGAAAACAATAAATTAGGTGTAATAGTTTGTTCATGCAAAATTATTCTTGTTACTTTTACAATGTAGAATTTATCCACTGTGATTTCATATATAAGAGTTGAACTATCTGGGAACTGATAGTTCCCTTCATTTTCCACCTTTGTAAGTGCATGCAACAAACACACTTCCATTTTAATGAACGTTATAATTCATAGTAGTTCCTCGAGTTCGAGGTGCCTCTAACTTTTCATTCCACATCTACTTTTACCCCCAAAATATTAGCTTAATTAATTGTACTTCCCACCCACAATGCATAGTTTTAAGCCTTGAACAGATTTATTCTATACACTTACAAATGCTGAATGCATTTTTTTAGCTTATTCGCTATTGACATTTTAGGCACATGATCGAAATTATTAAAAAAATTATCATGTTAATGTCTTATCATCCCATATTTACCTGTAACCACATAGTCTGACTAGCTGCTTCCACCCACAACTGTCCAAATACTGTTAACATTTGCATTATACTCTCAGGTCTTCTGAGGTCATGCACATTTCTACAGTAGGTCTCATGACTCAGCTTTAACATGAAAGAACAGCTTGTTTAAAAAGCTGATTTGCTTTGATGCCTTGTCCAATTGTTGTGTAATCTGATCTGATTAAATGCATTATATACATCTGATTATATCTACAGGGTAAGAACACAGATCAGTTACATCTTTAGTTACCTTTGACAAATAAGCAAGTTTTGAACTTTCCTGTTCCTTCTTTAATGAAATAACTACCATTGAAAATTTCATTCAGATTGTAAGACAATAAATATATAACAAACAAATTGTCATATGGTTGTACATTTTACATGTCACACAGGCTTTCTCCCACACATCTTTAATAAAGTAGTTTGCTGCAACATTAGCCAATGACCTTGGCAGCTCATTAGCAAGAAGCTGACAACCAGTTTCAGCAGACGAGCAAAATAATAAGGGTATGGTCTCAATTAATTGCAACCTGCTGCTAGTTAGACATATCATGTAGATTCACTACCCTCCAGGTGGTCACAAAATGTTGACAACATGTCTTTTATGAATAACAGTGAAGCTACAGTGAATTTTCATAATTATGATTATTATATTTGTCTTTAAAACAGTTTGTTTCTAGAACAATACAGTGAAGTAAAAAATGACATTTTTCCAGTGTAGGGCTATTGAGAAATGCTGGAATACTGTAGTAAAATCTCTGAAAAAATTTGCAGTACTTTATTTTAATTTAAACTTTGATAAATGTCTAAGATTATGTGTGATATCTGTCATTATTATTAATAAAACAGCTAATAATCTTAATATTGTAAATCTGTAAAAAAAATCACTTAATTTTTTAGTGCGATAAATTTCATACCCACTTTATCTATGTCAGGATTGCACCCAGCAAGGGCCTAACTGGCTGCAGAAGGTACAAGGTGGGGACTAACGTTAGACTGGGTGCCAATCCACTGCAGGGCAAACACACTGGGACACTGCAAATGCAGTGACACAGCAGCGAAAGTACCGGGCTAGTGAGCAGGTCCTGAGTTCAAGTCCTAGAACATCAGTTTAATACATAAATGCAAGTGAACTCTGGTGTCACATTTAACCACTGGGTAATCTCAAATATGGGATTGTTTGAAGCCAATACAACTCCTGGATGCCTAATAGTATTTCCTCTATTGGATTGTGGAAGAATTGGCAAAGGACTTTCACAGAAATATTGCCCCATAAATAAAACTGAGCCCTTAAAGAAACACTTCCTCAATACTTGTGAAGGAAAATCCCTGACCTGCACAAAGAACTAAATCCGACATGTTTGGGAGGAACTATAAAGCTGACTACAAGTCAAGCCTTATTGTCTAACGTCAGTGCTAAAACTAATAAGTAAAATGCAACAAAATGCACAACAAAAAAACAAAAAACAAACTAGAATGCATAAGGAGCACAGAAGTAGTGTTAGGGAAATGTCTTCAGATAGACTTGAATGAGAAAATAGATTGTGGCATACAGTTGCATAACATGGGTGCTAAAAAACTGAAAACCACCAATTGCAGAAAGTCTAGTATAAATGGCAGTGAAAGTGAAAGTGTGAGGGGGATGTAGGAATAAATGTGTTTCCCAAATCATGAAGGGCTTCAAATTCATGTGCAGTATTTTGTACTTGAGAGGTTATCAGTCACCAGTACAACTGATTGTAGGGATGATGTAAATAGAGTTCTTGATGAACATATGTTCGTTGATATTTGTTTTTCTAGTCAGGAGATCATTAAACAGGAAACTGCAATACTTGTACAAAAAATATAAAAAGCATAAACCAAATAAATAAAATAAAATAAATAAAAAACAAAACAAACACACACACACACACACACACACACACACACATGCACTGTGTTCACAGTTTCTTCACTTTTTATTTACTTATTAATAAACATACATTACTGCATTTTAGGCCTGCAACACATAACAAATAGGGATAGTAAAAATCTTTACCACATGTTGCCATTCCTCATTACATTTTGGCATAGAGGACACCAAGCAATGCTGTTTCAGGTGTTATTTTGCCCCATTCTTCTTGCCAACTGATCTTAAGATGGGGTCATTGTTGTATTTTGCTTTACAAAACTCCCCACACATTCTCTTTTGGGGACAGGTCAGGACAACAGGCAGGTCAGTTCAGTGCCCATACTCTCTTCTTCCATATTCATGCATTTGCAGTGTGTGCATCATGTGGTTTTGCATTGTCTTGTTGAATAATGCAGGGACATCTCTGGAAAATATGAAATCTTTAAGGCAGTATCTGTTGCTTCAGTGCTAATATGTTTGTATGATATTTCCTGCATTAATTTTTGCCAAGGGCACTGACACAGCCCCATATCATGACAGACCCTGGCCTTTTTACTTGTTGCTGGTAAGTGTCTATTTTTTTCCCAAAGTTACCTGGAATACTGATTCATCTAAGCATAATGCATTAGTTTTTACCATGTGATGGTCCATCCTAGATGCCTCTGAGCCCAGAGAAGATGACAGAGCTGCTGGACATTGTTAACATGAGGCCCGAAATACATGTATCAATGTTTATTAACAAATGAAATTAAGTTAACCAGACAGCGCATAAAATATCACAGTCTCCTCCTTAAGCAATGAAATATATGCAATGCAATAAAAATAAATGCAAAAAACTATATGTATTTTTATATGCATTTTATACTGACCCAGCCTGATTTGAGGTTTGGGGTAAAAAGCAGGGGACCCAGAATGTATATTTAAAATGCTTATTGGGTTTCAGGTGTTATGGATGATCTATGTTTACCAATAGTAGAAAAATGCTATTTGTCTGTGAGATATGAACAAAACAAAACAATCTAAAGCTGGTCCTGCAATACCACCTGTATTTAATACCATGTTTTCTTCAAAGAGACTGGACTTTAATGGAAGTGACTGGATTATAGTAAGTATAGTTGATGAGTGAGAGATTTGAAATAAAAAAAAAATTCAAATAGGTACCGCATAATACAGGTGTCCAATGAGTTCTTCACTTCACTTCACTTTACTATTGCTAGTACCATTTGTATTGCCTTGGATAAAATGTCTCCTACAGGATGGTATGCCCCTAAGGAGAGCCTTGAGGCCATGCAGTTCAGAGAGGATAGTCTCACACTATGCCATATCGCATTAAGCAACCAGCAAAAACCTTTCACATTGGAATTGGTTGTCATCTGACATATCCAGCTCATGGGTGGCACACAGTAATTCACTCTGATCTTGTCTAAAATTCTAAAAAGAAGTTGTTGGAACTAAATTAAACTTTATGTGTGAATGTAATGATTAGCTTTGTGATTGATTCGAGTATTAACTATTAGCTATGTCAGAGAAAGGATAAGGATAAGTGGAAAACTGTACAATTCAAAGGAGGCCAAACAGAATAGGCTCTAGCCTAAAGAAGGCATACAGGTTCCATATAGTATCCTGCATCACTTTTGCTCACGAAAGTTGCAACTTGGCCTGTGTATTGTACGTGTTTGTTGGTTGCTGAATCTGACATCTGAGCTGGTTCCAAAAATGATTAATTGTTAATAAATCTGGTGACTAGGCATGCCAATGAAGTGTTGCAACCTGTGGAGACATTCCTGGGAAACCCTTGTTGTGTGTTAGCGACCATTATCCTGTTGAAACGTTATAGTTGGATGCCCTGCCATGTTACTGATGAGGCCAACCGTCAACCGATCTCAAACATATTCTGGGTTCGTTACTAAAAATAATACATTTCAGCACTGCAAATGGATATGACAGTGGCTGGCTGTCAATGGAAGGACAAGTAATGGGCACTGTGACACAAAATGTATTTTTGCTAAGCACCTGGAAATGGTCCAGGGTATTAAGTTACTGTGTCTGGATGGTGGACAATTAAACTGTGAGAGCAGTTTGTGCTTGTCGATCAAATTGTCCTCTCTATCAGTGGTAGTGGTACCTCAACAAAATGCAGCATTACCTAGTGGTGTCATACAGGCTACTACATCTGGCAAAAACCATGGAAGAGGATGTTCAAACTTTTTTGGTCTTTGTTGCATGACAGGTAAAGGACCAGGGGAGATGCACAGTCGATGCACAGATCTAACTGAAATGTTGGACACTTTTCATCATTCCACAGACAGAAAATAGGTTATGTGATGATCAAGTCGTTTTTTAGGATAACCCTTATATTGTTTTAGAAAGCTGTTTACACCTGTGGTGTTCGCGGGTCAATTTTGACCCGT
>JAUZSU010021936.1:0-10720 GCA_034780255.1 Parotocinclus maculicauda
TATATATGCGCCCGTAAGGTATTAATTGAATATTAATTTTATGGAAGCACTCGAGCAATGAAAACGTGAAAAAAAGAATGTCGCTTCATTTGCTTCGTTATTATTAGTCGTCAGCATTAAGAGTGTGGTTAATATTAACTAGGCCAAATTAAACTACATTTTGTGGTCAAACTAATTGATGTACACCACCAATTCACAACAATTGATGTATCTCCACATTTTTCTATAATTCACTAAATTAATTTGCACGTGTCTTTAAAATGACATGCTCTGTGGAGAATTTAAATCATTCCAACCTTGAGTTACATATAATTAATTATATGTGTGACAAAAAAAGATTTCTCCTCGCAACAACTTGATATGATGCTGTATTTCTTATCGAGTGATCATCGAGGGCTAACTTGCAGGCAGATGCGGCCTAATTAGGCCATCAAGCACCGAAGACGGCAATCACTGCTTCAAGATCATCGCTTTGTCCTCATTAAAGCCTCACTGGAGCATACATGGAAAACTACTCCAACAGTTCTGAACAGTTTTTTCTTTTGCTCTCTAACATTAATACAGCACTCAATATGTATCCTAAATAAATGCTGCATAGATGTTTCACGTTGGCTAGATGAACTAAAATGAGTTTAGCCTGTATGTGCATAATATACACAATAACAGCAAAGCATCCAATAATTATAAGCAACCTAACTACATTGCTCGCAAAAATTAGGGGATATTTAAAAATGAAAAATCCCACAATTCTTTGTCAGCAGTCTATACATTTCAAAAACACGGTGTGGATTTGTGCACATTTTTACATGGTCAACTCGCTAATTTATGCTTAAACATGCAGGTTAAGACCGGTTTCTGTTGCCTATTTTAATTGTATCTTAATCTCTCACACATTTTACAGTTTTGGTTTAACTTTAAAATGTTATTGTTGGAAAGGGTATTGTTCACAAAATGTGAATAAAACCATACTCTCTCAGTATTTCCCTTATACTAACTCCCTAATAAGAGGTGGTAGGGGGTCACCTCGTTTAACATTTGAGTGATAACATCTTGCATGGCGATATTGTGTTCCAGCTCTCTTTTGTGAAAAGCAGTCAGGTTATTGCATTACAGCTGGTCACTTTTAACACGATGCCTCTTTAAGCAACGGACAAATTACTACATCTGAAGTGTTGATAGCTAAAGTTTAATTTTATTGCCCGCTGAAAAGCAAGACAAACATGATTTTGGCTAACGTCAACACCTATATATATAGGACGTTAGCCAAAATCATGTTTGTATCTCTTACAATATATATATTAAGAGGTGAAAGAAAGCAGGCGCAATATATTTGTCTGGCAAAAGCTGGCGGTAAATAGAAACCACAATTCAAATCTCTGTGGTCAGATTAACATGGCTGCTTTAAAAATACTAGACATGTGGCTTATTCTGTTAAATCGAGTATTTGTTCCTTACAGTTTGCCCAGAATGTGGCAATAGATTACATTTGGCGGCTAAATTTGAAGATTTTGGTAGAGGCCTACACAATTAAGAAGGCCTAATCTCTCTGCATACCCGCAAACTGTCGCTTAAATGTCAGATTGCAGTAAACAAACAGTTTACAACCCAAAGTAATTTTATGTCTCTATTTTTATCTGCAAAAACGACAAAGTGGTGACGATATATGAACGTAACCTATTCTTTTTATTTTGTTAGGTTTAACAGTTTAAGCGACAAACACGGGCATATAGACCACAAAATCACAACCATGGAATTTAAAGACGACATAAACATTCACTTCATATTTTATGAGGCATTTACTCAACACGGTTACACTTCGCAAAGTTAACCTAGAATTACAACAGGAACTGACATTTCACTAATTACAAAAAAAGCATGTGACCAGGTCGTGACCACATACAGTAGCCTAAAAAGATGCAAACACAAGCTAAAAAGCATTCATTCATTCTGCTCCCTTTAAAACTGTCCGTAAGATTGTGAATACTGAAAAATGTATTTCGATACCCATTCTTTGGTCTATAAAGAAACTGTACTTTAAAAATATGTAGAAAATAACGCATTAGAAATTTATTTTCTCCGTTAACAGGAGTCTATAAAAGGGGAAAAAATAATGGAGCCATGAGTTTGAACGGGTATTCTGTACTTATAGCACATTTATTTAAACAGAAAAGAATAAAATTTCAAAAATGTTAATTTAGTAAATCATACTTCACCAGTTCGCTCATGATACGCATAATACTGCAAACATGAAGACCGGTGGTTGATGCGATGGTATTATATTTTAACATTTTAAATCATACAAATCTGTAACCACAATTTAAATACACATTCTAATGTAATTTTTACTGCCTTTCCAAATAAAAAAGCTACGCGTCACCCTCTTTTAAAAAAAAATCTTATCACATTGCACGTTGCTGACAGTGGAATAATAAACAATTTCGCCACACTCGACATTTTTTTCGTGTGTACAGAAATAGAGGAGAAGAATAATACAAAATACCTGTAGTTCGGTCGCTTGCATTTTTCCTTTCCCTTCCCAGTCTTTTTTTTTCTCTTGATATATATTACAGTGTAAATGGGGTGTAAAATGTTCACTTACAGTCTTGATCCTGGGTACTTTAGTTAGTGTATAAGTGGATTGGACGTTGAGCCTTGATTCTGGTGTGTGAAGTAGTCAGATAGACCGGTGGACAGTCCTGAAGAGAAGCTCGGTATTGTGGGCCGCAAAGACTCGCATGAGAGAGACGCGGTCGCCTGCGGGGATGAAGAAGAAGCGGCGCGGGAGCCCATGGACGTACTGCCTTGTGAGCTCATGGACGGATGGGGCATATGGGGGAAGAAATAGCCGGTCTGCCCGGCCAGTAGATTTACCGAGCACGGGTTGAGTGAATAGGTACCAGAACAGGGCACAGAGAGGCCGCAGGGCACTGAAGCCGCGAGCGCGGCTGCAGTCAGATGATGTGTTGCGTATGGGATCTCTCCATTCACTAATCTGTCCACGCTCAAGCCGTTCGAGGCCGGAAACGAGTGGTTGTTTCCCAAGCCGTTTTGCGTCAACATGGTGCTGTAGGACATGGGATGACTTGGGTAGGCAGAGGACGTACCGTTGTAGCTCAAGGCGCTGCTCGCCCTGGGATGGTGCAAGGAAAGGAACGGAGACATTGGCCAGTACAGTGATCCAGCTCTATCCATGAACGTGAGGCCAGTGGAGGTAAGCCGAGCTCCCCTCTTAAACGCCAACTTGGCCCGCGAAGTTGTCGACCTCCGGCGAAGTTTTCCCGTCGTTCCTCCGATGAACACGTCGTCGCTGGATGGGTCGAGCATCCAGTAGTTCCCCTTCCCTGGATCGTCATAATGGCGCGGAACTTTGACGAAGCATTTGTTCAGACTTAAGTTGTGCCTAATGGAGTTCTGCCAGCCCTGTTTGTTTTCTCGATAGTAGGGGAAATTTTTCATAATAAACTCATAGATGCCGTTAAGCGTCAATCGTTTCTCGGGACTCTGCCTGATGGCCATCATAATCAATGCGTTATAGCTAAAAGGCGGTTTCTCGTACTTGCCGGTTTTCTTTTCGCCCTCTTTGCCTCCGTCGGCTTCTTTGCAGTCCTTTTTGTCCTCGTGCTTGTCCTTCTCGTCCGTGCAGGTCGATTCGGGGTTATCGGCTTTGGCGCAAGTGTTCTCCGACTTGGCTTCTTGCGCTAGAGCTAGAGGAATCTTTTCCTCTTCCTCAGGCATGGTCCTCTGGTGGTTGTCATTCTGGACCGCTTCAGGCACGAGACTGTTTATACTGAACGATGATTTGGGAATCATTTTAACTTCTTTTCGTTCTCCCATATCCAACATCACACGTCAAGGTAGAAATAGCAGCAGCCAACAGTAACAGTAGCAGTACTGAAGCAGCGGCGCAGTTGGATCTCGACCGTCCAGACCGTGACCGGCAAAGTCCTTCGATTAGGAGGGGGGGAAGAAGAAATACCACAACACATCAACTATTTCATGTTCCTTGCAAACGCATCGATAAGAGCCGGATAGCTACAATTAATTACGGTGCCACAGACACTAGGCTGTAAAAAAATAGCTTGAACCTTTACAGACTGCAGCCAACCACAGCAGCATAAGTATTAAAGCGTCCTCAACGGCTGCAGCCAATCAGCGCGCAGGTCTTAACGGCCGCCAGCGCGTAAGGATACACACGGAAATTCACTCACACAGTCAACACAGAGCTCGCGTTTCCGCACCGTGAAAAACACACGGCACACAAGATCGAGCCGTACCGTAGCTTTAGATAATTTTAGAGTGCTGTTTCGACACACCCGTACGCCCTCACATTTGTTTCCATGGCGTGCGCGTTGAGCGTGTTGGAGGGGGGTGACGGGCGGTGGGGGGTACTACATAGGTACTACTTCCTGTACTGGACATCATGATTTAAATACAGCCTCCTGATCATGTGCTATTCTGTAGTGAGTTCATTCTGAAACCTGCCTGCGCCTGGTTCCCTTGTGTTTTCCATTGATTTGACTTACCATAAAACCAAAATCATATAAGGAGCATTGCCTACGCAGAGATTTGCTTCTGTTTGACACAAGTGTGTTTACTCTAAACAGTAGTGCGTGGTGCTGTATGTAATATGCTCCCGCAAGCCTTAGTAATTATAGGTTTGGTGATATTAATAAATAACCCTGAAAATAAATAAACACTAAATAATTTTAACAATAATATTATTAATAATACTTTACTAGCATATCTGGAATCTAGGGATTTAGCATATGTTTGTTAGCATTTGTTTACGTTTCCATACAAGTATGAATGTCCAAAATAAACGTAAACACACTTGCCCTGGCGATAACAATCTGACCAAAAGATCGAGACTCGTATTAAGTGCAGTTGGCAATTTTATTCACTAATTCACTAATCAATATTGAATAAAGCTTTACAAAGCATTCCCTAGTTCAATCTAACAGAACGTTGAAGGCCTTCTCTACATCATACCGTCCAGAAATTTCGTTGAAAATACCAAGACATGTTTCATGTATAAATAAAACATGTAAGTAAATAACGAGGACTCCAAATCTGAGGCGTCACGTGTATTGCAGGATGTTCTCTGTAAGAATTTAGCTTAGCTGCATACACACACAAAAACATACAACAACATAGACAAAAGAATAACACGGCTACATTTACAAGCAGATATATATGATTTCCAAATATAAATCGTCACCGGCGTTATAAAATAATTCAGCAAAATAACAGCATTTTGCACTGGTTTATTTTATACTAGTCTAGAATTAAATGTATTTACACATAATGAATAGCTTCTCGTCTTTTTCTGTTATTTTTTACAGATATTTCCAGAAGTTAATTCTCTCCAAAAAGTATAAAACCTGTATATGTATTGTGAGACCGTCTACGAAAGTCTCTCACATTATCTTAAGATACATACCACAAAACGAGCACATTTAACAGTACATTGTTCATAAACCCATTTACTTGTTTCTCAATCAAAAATATTACAAACTAATAGACTACGAGTTATTTTGTATAAATCAGTAGAATTATAGTAATTATACATAAGCCGACTTTACTTAATTGTGATATTTTTCTCCAAGCTCCGAAAATTGTGCATTTTGAAAAGTGCACCAAAAGAATGAGTGTGAATGGGTGAATAAGCGAATGAACACATGAGTGAATGTCTGAAAATGTGAATGTGTTGCCCTCAAATTGCACATTGTCCAGGGTGTATTCCTGCCTTTCCAGGCTAAGAGAACGTGTTTAATGAAAAATTAAAAACTAAAGTTATTACAAGATTAAAATATATTACGGTACACAGGCTACATAAAACACATGGGTTAGTAACGTACTGTTATTTGATCGCATGGCTCATTAACTGTAAGTTAAATGCAACTGTAATTAAAATGTGCTAGTTAAAATAATATTTTAGCGAAAATAATAATAGCAAAATATCACCAGTGATAATGATAACAACAAAAAAACTGCCACTAATGCTATAAGAGTAACCTCTACTACTTTAAAAATGACTGCTCCTACTATTAACACAATTCTTAAGCAAAAAAATGACTTAACATTGAATGGCTTCAGAAAATGATATTTTATTACCAAAAGCTTGGTGTTTCTAGTCACGTTGTGCTTTTTTTCTCGTAGTTTAACACAGTAGGCTACACGTGTAACAAAATCTCAATAGTTTCCTCTATATGGGATGGAATGAGGAATGGTGGACAATCTTTTTTTGAATCTTTGGGCACCGTTCACATAAATAAACATGACACATCGATGCTTCTCTGCGCCCACATGTTACTTTATAGCTAGAAATCTTTTCAGTCGCGTTTGACCGCATATTTCATATTAGCCTCCAAAACGTGGACAGTGGCTTCCATAACGCTGTAATATAAATTCTCCATATAAATTGTCTTCCGATTTGTAGCAGATAGGTAACGATGTATAATCTCAGAAATCGTATTAAGATGCGGTGTGAAATGATTTTATTTGATCTGTGAGCCTTCGTTATGTCGTTTATAAACCTCAGTCTGGGGGAATAATTGAGGCCATGAAACAGCGAAATGAGTAATTAAAAAGGATAAATAAATAATACAGATATAAAACAGCTAAACAGCTATAATTTATTGTGCAAAGCATTTTACACCAGATTAGGTTACATAGGTTACATACTTCCTTTTAAAACATTGGTATGTCATCATGCACTTGCATAGAAAGTCAGTATTAAAACTTCTGAATTAATTTAAGCCTTTTAGCAACAACAGAACAGTAGTAACCTTTTAGTTGCAGATAATAACAACAACAATACCAAAACCTAATAAAGATTTCTGTTTTGATAATGTTCAACTATCGTAAAACTTGTATTGCTCCTTTTAATCAGAAAGTAAAATTAAGAAATCAGCATTGTTTTCCCACTAACACAAAGAGTTCAGTCCATGAAGGCTTTGCATATTAGCTGATTCAGGAGTGCGAAATGAGACAGTCTGACACCCCTACTGTAAAGCCCAAGCTCAAATGTAGCCCTGAGCTCTGTGCAGACCAGTCAAGGTCTTCCATACCAAACTCACCAAACTATGCATTTAAGGGCCATGCTTTATGCACTGGGGCACAAACATGCTGTAACAAAATATTCAAATTGTCCAAATCAGCCTGTTATGCTGAAGCATGAATATTTCCCTTCACTGGATCTAAGTGGAAGAAAAACAACCCCATGGCATGATCTATCCTCTGCAAAACCTTGTGGTTGGCACAATGAGGTCAGTGAGGTAACATTTCCTGGCATTTGTTATAGCATCAGACTACCAGATAGAGAGGGTTGATTTGTAATTCCACAGAACTCATTCCCACTGCTCCATAGTCCAGGTACAGTGTGCTTTACACCGCTCTCTTTAATGCTGGGGATTGTTCTTGGCGATTTGAGGCTTGCATGCGCTCAGCAATGGCAATCTATGCCATGAAGATCTTGAAGCACGGTTTTTGTATTGACGTTAAGGTGGTTTGAAACTCTGCAGTCAACAGAGCTTTGTCAACTTTTATGAACTATGTACCTTAGCACCTGACAACCCTTCTCTGCGTAATGTGGTATGCCACTTTTGTGCTGTGGCAAGTTGCTGTAGTTCCTAAACACTTCGGTTTTTCAGTAACCACAAACAAAGTTGACTTTGGAATATCTAGGCAGGAGCATGAAGACGTGAAGAAAAGATTTCATGAAGTGATTTGTTGCAACGATACAGTTTCATGCTCTATTGCAGCAAGCTCTCTAGCCTTGACCCTTTCTTTCACAAATATTTGTAAAGGCAGACTGCATGGCTAGGTGCTTGATTTATATACATATGTGTTAGTGGAACTGAATGAAACACCTGAATTAATTGATTAAGTGGTGTGTTCCAATGCTTTTGTACATATAGAGTAACAGTGTACTTACCCTGAGGCACTGAAGTAGAACACCTCCCTGTGTGACATACTTTGATTTAATGCGACGTAAAATATTTAATGTCTTCACGGCGCCTTCTAGCGGTGACAATGCATGCGTGCATGTCCCACATAAAATGAGCACGAGTTAGTGATTCGTGTAAAAACAAATTAAGCAATCGCAAGTTTTTGAAAAACAATGCTATAAGATAGGCCTAGAACATAGGAAAGGATTTTAAATTAAATTTGAATTTGGTAAAAATGTATAGTTCTAAGCATATTAGCTTACTACTGCTACTATGACAATGTCTACTAGAAATGACAACAATAAAAAGAAAATAATTATGTTCCATTATAAATAGGCTACTTAAAATTAAAGGAAAACTGTAATATTACCATCTAGTACCCGATTACTAGTGTATTACCTATACAATACAACATACATGTATAGTTCTTCAGTCGGACGTAATGACAAAATAATCGATTTTTTAATCTATAAACAATCTAACAGCAACGGTGTTTCATAAATATATTGCATTATCATGTACCCTGTAAACTATTCAGAAACAGTACAGAGCCATTGAAAGTATGGCCTGAAGAATTGTGTATAACAGTTTTGTCAAATTGTCTAAAGGATATCAGAAATGAATCCAAACAAACTGTAATTTTTCAATTGTAGTGCTGTTTTATTATTAATATATGAAATATTTTGGTTTAAAAACATAAACCTTGGCGCCATCGTGCGGCAAAACAGTGCTATATACATCTGTAGTGCTGATAACCGTTCATAACTGCTTAACCCAACGCATGGTCGCTGGGAGCGAGGGCTTAATCACTGTTGCTGTTTTGCAAGTCAGGAACTATCCTCAGACACGGTGTGAGTCCGTCACACATTCCATCCACGGACACACACCGCAGCTGTAACCGACCTAATATTAAGTGCACTTAGTGGTTAGCTTGGACACTCTGAACGGAAATGCGTTGTGTTCTGTGAGAAACGTTTCTGTTTGGTTCAATTCAGGCGAAATATTACACTGCTCACAAAAATAAGGGGTTACTTTTATCTAATTGGTGAAAATGCACTGTATAAAAAACTGAAACTGCTGGAGTATCTGAATGTTCTCTGATTTTGTACATCCTGCAATTTCCCAGCCCTTACAATGCCGCTACAACGGTTTACAGGAGAATACTTGTTTCATGTGAGAAAGGGACTCCTTTAGTGGTGGTGGCATCATGGTTTGGGCTGGCATAAGCACTGCTGGTTGTACTGAGTTCCACATAATCAGAAATGGATCGCTGACTGCTGTCAGATACCAAGATGATGTCCTGCACCCCACAGTGGTACCCTATGCTGGAGCAGTTAAGCAACATTCTTTTCATGGACAATAATGCAAGGCCCTTCCGTCCGCAATGAAGGAATCGAACGCATGGACTGGCCTTCACATTCTCCAGACCTGAATCCCATTGAACATGCTTGGGATGGACTGGGAAAACATCCGGCAAATGTCCAGTGCCTCCCACAACACTTCTTAAACTGGAAGTTGCTTTGGAGATAGAATGGCAGAGGATCCAACAAGAACTGCTGGACTGTCTGATCCTGTCCATGCCCCATCGCTGTCAGTGTGTTTTTGTTACTGAACAGTTAATGTTTGGCACTCTTCTGACCAGTATGACATGCTTTTGTTCATCCCCATGAATATGTCCGATAATTGAGTTTGCATCTCATTTGCATAATTAAACAACTTTCTTTGACTTTTCATTCCGATGATATTGTTTAATGAAATAAAATAGAAATATTCCCTAATTTTTGTTAGCAGTGTATTTGATGCCCTCGTGCATCACTGACCCTTGAGCCCCCAACATCGTGATGTCAGATTTCTCGGGTCATTACACCTGACATTTTCTAATGCATCCAACACATGGACTATGAGAATGGTTTGCTTACTGTCTAATATAACCTAGAGCTTAACATGGACTGCTGTAACATGATGTTTAATGCTATTTGCTATTCGATCTGTAAGTGGCCAAGGTTTAGCTCATCTTATTTAGTCCATCTATCCATCCATCATCTTCTGCTTAATCCACACAGCTGGTTCCCAAATGGCAACTCTGGGCACAAGGGCAGGAACAGACCGGGCGCCAATCCATCATAGGGCAAACACACACAGCACACACTAAGGGCCACTTCAGAGACAACAATTAACCTAACACGCATGTCTTTGTACTGTGGGAGAAAACTGGAGTACCTAGAGTAAACCCACACAGTCATCTCACATAGTCTCAGATTAAAATTTTAGATAAATCTTTACTCAGTATATTTACTTGGTAATATAAATTTGAGCCGTAAAAACACCATCCCAACTTTTCTTGTAGCAGAATACAATATTTGTATTGTTTCTTTGTTTAATGTTCCTGCTTGTCTTTGTACAATCCATGTCCATGAACTGCATCTGGCTTAGCTGATAATATGCAAACAGATTATTTTTTAATAAGGCCAGACTTTTTTAATTGCTTGTTTCTTGGATGTGCCTACTTAAGAATCTACTGAGGAGGGAAGAAAAAAAAAAAAATAAATCTCTATTTATTAGCACTTTTCAATTTCTCGAGGACTATGCGGAATTAATACAAGGGAGGAGGAAGAAATAAAAGTAAATTTTTATTTTAAAATAAAATTTATTTATTCTACAATTAAATTAAAGTTGTTAGAAATCCCGTTCCTTGCTCTCTCTCTCCTGCGCGCTCCCACAGCCCCTCCTTCTAATCAGCGCACGCTCGTTTCCTCTCACAGGTGCAGGTT
>JAUZSU010021947.1:0-10720 GCA_034780255.1 Parotocinclus maculicauda
TACACGTTCTTTGGTCCGATTAAGCGGAATTTTGATCCAAATAAGCGAATAACATTACACGTATATAATAGGATTTGTTTCTGTACTTTAAGATTTGCTCCGAATAAGAGGCTGGTCCTATTAACCGGAATTGACTGTGTGTGTATATATATATAACATTCCCATGTACTGTACGGTCAGACAGTATATAGACTTTCTGGTATTATTATTATGTATTAGGGTTTGTTCAATAAATCATAAAGGTTCTATGGAACGATATGATACGTTAGATTATTTTAAAGATTAATCCCGGAGTGTTGCATGTGTGTTTGTTCTCTCAGGGTGGAATACATGGAGAAGAGCAAACACCTACAGGAGCAGCTGAACGAGCTGAAGTCCGAGATCGAGTCTCTGAAGCTGAAGGAGCGAGAGACGCCTCTGGACATCATCCACAATGAAAACACCGAGAGAGGAACCAGCAAGCAGAGCAACTTCAAAAAGGTGAGCTGTAATAAAATGTCACGCCCAGGGTTCAAAGTGCTCTCCGTGCAGCGAATCACAGCGTTCCTCCTTTAGAGCTGGAGGTCCTTTTTCGCTTTCTCTGGACGTTTTCGCGTACATTTGATTCATGTCCTTTGTTTAGAAAATTGGAGTTGCAGATCAGGCTCGTTTTGTCACGTCGAGATTCCCTCGCTTGAGCTTTAA
Source organism: Parotocinclus maculicauda (assembly GCA_034780255.1). Classification (NCBI taxonomy): domain Eukaryota; kingdom Metazoa; phylum Chordata; class Actinopteri; order Siluriformes; family Loricariidae; genus Parotocinclus; species Parotocinclus maculicauda. Next base: position 685 of record JAUZSU010021947.1, read on the forward strand.
TCAGGAAGCTCAATTAAACGTGACAAGCCGCACCTGGGTTTCAGAACTTGTTTGGTCGGAACCGGGACAAACCTTTTTCCAGTTTGCACCTCAGATGTTTTGGCTTGCAGCTCGGCTCCTGTTAAAGCTGCACTACTCTGTATTAAAATGTAAATCTTCTCCACTGTTGGTTTTCTGCAGTGGTCCATGTTGTCATGTATTATTCAGGCTATTATGTGTTTGTAATAGCAAGCAGTGATTTAGAAACCCACAGCAGGTAGGAATGCACTGCCCGAAATCTGCCTAATTATATCCCCCTAGAATAAGAGAGTTCAGCTCGGAGAGTTTGGGCTACAGCCGGACCAGACTGGCTAACGTAGGTCAGTATTTCCAAGGTTTGGGGGAGATGATACCCATATTTCATCGTTATACCCCAAAAAAGGATGCATATGATATATTGATATAAATCCTGGTAATAAGGCACAGTGTGACTGTGTAGGAGCCTAAACCCAAAAATATGGCGTTTTTGGATAAAGACTTTTTATTAAAACGTTTAAACATGGTGGCAGCTCAGTGGTTGAGGATCTTAAGCACTAATTCGGCTACATAAGGCTTGTCAGAGGCCAGACTGCACCACAGTTGACCAGCAGAGGGAGGCAAAGATCTGCGACGTGAGCTCTGATTGGCACTCTAGGGTTATGAGGCTACTTTAATCCTCTTAATATCTCTTCAGATTCAGTCGGTTTAGCGAAGCTCGGTCAGGCATTTCATTAACTCTGGAGTGATGCACCAATTTAAATCATCCATCTTCTTCCTCGCTGCTTAATCCGACCTTAGCCACAGAGAAGAAACCTCGTCTCATCTCTTCTCGGCTCCTGAATGCTTTTTATAATTAGTCTGAGCTGGGAAACGGACTCCTTACCGCTACGCTAATTGATTTCAGCCTCATTATTACTCGCCAGGCTTGAGAGAGTCTGCCTTGTCGGTTGGGGTGATTTTGTAATCGGACGTGTAAGTCGAGAAAAAGAGGTCGTGCAGGGCATGAGGATGGACTTTTGGAAAGTGAAAGGCCGTAATCCTGTCCACCTGGTGATATTTTCTTGACCTTGGCTTTGGACGGTCAAAAAAAATCATGTCCAGTCCAGTCTGGGTGCTTTTGGGAGCGTTTCTAAAGTCCAGGTGGACTTTTTAGCTCGGGGCAGAAGGCAACAGAGGATGCTGGCTTTCTGGGTTGGACCTGTTAGGATGATTAATATCTCTAAACTCTTCCCTGTTCTTCTTGCCAATATCTCCTGCTGGTTCCTGTACCTGTAGAGTTTATGTTCTCACAAAAAGGACAGACTAGTGAATAAGACCAATGAATAAAGGCTGAGGCTTTCAACCAACATCCAACATAAAACTCAAAAAGACTCGTTTTCATAGCTTACAGTGAAATTCCCTACTATTTTTCCTCATCAGACCCGTGTAAAAACATCTCCAGATGTTGGTAAGATTCTGATTCATGGGCGTACGGTTGAGTAGAAGATCTCCCAGAATGGTAGAAAACCACCAAACTCTGGCTGAACCTCAACCAATTGGTGGAACTGGAAAATCTCAAAACAATAAGTATTAGGAAATCACGTACAACTTTTTGCCCGAGCTATCAAATTTGGGCAGTTTTTTCCCAGTCCACGGTTCCATTCCAACGTAAGCTTTGGGTTTTGAGAGATGTCTGACTGCTGATGAAAATGAGCACTTCTACAGATCCAAACAAGAAACAGAAATTCGAACCTGTCAGTTTGTTATTCCGCCTCGAATCTGCGTTTTCGAACACAATGCCATGGCCTGACAGTCTGGATCGTAGAATCAAAGGAAATTTGGGTTGCTGGAAGGAGGACATGATAGGCAGAGAAAAGCAAACGTCAGCTGTCACCAGTACAGGGCGATTTTATTTTATTTGTTGTATATTTAATAAATACCACCATGTGGGTCGTACATTGTGTAATTCTGGCTAAAAGTTTGTGTAAATGAATAAATTATCATTAAAATGCATTTTTCTTTCCTCTCACAGCTGACACTACAGAGCGCCAAGGCCAGAGTGGCATATTTTGAGGAACTGTAGCTTCCAAAAGTGTTTGTGTGTTTTAGTTTGTGAAAGACTTGACTTGTATTTGAAACGCATTCCTTTTTCTAGATTAAGCTTTAAATCGAACGACACGAACAGCCAAAAATACTCATATCAGTCAGTTCTGACAATTCTGGTTCAGTTTTTTAGGCTACTGTAAACCTAGAGCTGCATTCAAGCCCGCTAACTGACTGAAAACAACGATATCGCCAATTAGCACGTAGTTTGCGTGTGTTATAAATACACAATGGACATGTGCGACGGCTGCGCAAATGAGTCCAAACGATGGGGAACGTCAATATTTCACTCAGATATGATCGTAGATTATAAAAATAACGTACCGTTTTGCTAAAAATACACGAAAACCAGTTAGCGTGAAATTCAAATTGTACGCTATTATGAGAAACTTGCGTATGTGATTATAGAGTGAAACCTTTGTTTTGAAATCTTGTTAATACAACTGTGTGTGTGTGTGTGCGCGCACTTAAACACTGTTACACAGCCAGAAGTTGCTGCTTTTAGTTTTTTAACGAACACCTACATCACTTTAGATCTTTTTTTTTCTCTCACACTTTCTTGTGCTGCTTTTATCTTTGATTCTGGGATTTTATTGAGCTTTGGGTTTTTTATTATTAATAAAACGCTGGTGATGTCACTATTTATAAAGTTATCGTGAGCGTTTTAAGGGAGAGAGCCTCCGTCGTGAGAGGGTAAATAAATCAGAACCTTTAATGAGACACTACATGGCCAAAAGTTTGTAGACACCCCTTCTAATTCGTGATCTCACCAATACCGTAGGTGTAAAATGGAGCAGCAGCAAAAGGAAAAACTGGAATAAACACGGATTTTTTAAAAAGGTTTTTTTAGGTTTTTTGAGAACGATCACCCCAGAAGCATTTTTTTGCAGTCAAGACGTGTTCAGTATTTTAACTCTTAACATTTATAAAGGTATTTTTTTATCAAGAAGACGTTTACATTGTAGATTCTGAACTGGACAGTTTGTGTATATATGATTTAAGAAATAAACGAATGCGTAACCGGCCGTGTCTGTTCCTCCTTCCTGCTTTGTGCCTGTCATTAAAGTTTCATAAGACGTAAATAAGCAGCCGCTGTTTGGTTTTTAAAGAGGTTGGTGTGTAACGCTGAGTGCTAACGCTGTAATCCTTCAGTGTCACACAGAGCTGGAACATCCTAGCTGAACTAATAAGTTATTAAAAGAACGAGAAGAGTTTCAGTGTTTGGCTCGGCGGGGACGTTTTTTCTCTTGGTTTTTGTTTTTCTCTCCTGGAGTAACGCCTGCCTACACAAATGCTCGTTTGGGTGGAATTTAAAATACATGTTCGAGCACCTCCGGAACACTTTTTCCAACGTTTCCCTTGGTCGCTGCTGAAGCTCTGAAAGGAACTACAATTAAAGTCGTTTTTGAAGTTCTCGTCCTCCTAAACTCCCACGCTGGTGACCGTCCACGTCTCTGCTCCTGCTCAATCAAACTGACTGCGTGTCTGATGGAGAGACAGATGGACTGGCAGCTCATCGGTGGTGTATAGACGGGTCGGCGCCAGACGAGATCCGGGGAGACAGAGGTGTCGTCACGAATCCCATCAGCCTGGGCTTCCATCATGGACCCTCCAAGGGACAAGAGGGACAGGATGGCTGTGGGGGGACGGGGTCCAAACGATTGTAATGAGTAATCAAGATCTTTTTGGGCTGGTGGCAGGTGGCATGGGTTCGGGTACTACTGGTGCAAAGCTCGGGTGGGTGTGGAATTTGGCATGTTCTCCTCTCTCTATATATAACGCCACTTCCATAGTTTTATAGTTAGCAACGTGTAGGAAACCAATTTCAACATCGTGTGATTTTGCAGAGACTTTGAAACGTTACAGATCCAGTTTGAGACCCTGTGGAATTTGGTATGTTCTCCATGCGCCTCTCTGGGTTTCCTCCAGGTCCTGTAGTTCCCATCCACATTCCAAACACGTACATTAAGTCCTTTTTCTCTCTCAGCGTGCTCTTCGTCGTTCCCCGTTTATCCTCAGGTGTGAACGTCGCCCGTTATTAAATATTCTGTCAAATCTTTAGTGTTTGTAGCACATATTCTGTACATGTTGATCACCATCGAGTTTCCACACACACACACACATTTCTGCTCCACACGTCAGATGTTTCTCTACAGCAACACGTTGCAGCAGTGCTGAAATGTCAGAGGTGTGTAATCATCTCCTCTCTGTCTTACTGAATTGGATTTTCCCATCTGTTTACCCAGCTCTCCTCAGGAGGCCTGATAATAAAACAGTAAACGAATCAGCCATGTGGCTTCTAATAGACTCACTCACAGGCCTCTGGGGGGGCGGGATGTGGGGTGTGTGTGTGTGTGTGTGTGTGTGTGTGTGTGTGTGTGTACGCAGGGGCTTAATGGAAAATCTCACCAGCTTTTGTCGGACTCGTGTTCTGTTCAGGACTTTCAGGATGGGATCTGATTCTGAACGTTTTACACATTAAACACGACAATTACTTTTGGATTTTTGTTCTATAGAACTATTTTTGTGTTGTTTTTCTCTATATAAAAGCAATATGGTTGTTTTTGCTTTAGAGTTTTTGTTTTTTATTGTATATTTTCAATGACATGTTTTTGTTGTTGCTTTATTTTTCATTTCTTTACATTTTTGTCTGTGCTCCGTTTTTTTGTTTAAACATTTTGTCTATATTCACAAGTCCCACTTATGTTTTATTGTTGATTTTCTTTTATTGCATTTCTATGTAGATATAAACACAGTTTCTTTGTTTTTTATTTGTTTATTCGTTAAGTTCGTCCTTTCTTTATACATTTAGCTATTTTTGCTTGTTTTTTTCCTTTCTTTTCTTATTTATAATCTATTTTTGTCACATCTACACACTCTTAAATTCTTTATTATCCTTCCTCGCTTACCCCCGTCCCCTTCTGCATTCAGTTTGTTTGGGGTTTTGATTTGTTTATTTATTCTTCTTCAATAAGAAGTGATAATAAAATAAATCCAATTAAAGAGGTGATCCTGTAACTCCCACTGAGCTTTGTTTATCAGATTTTACTCACAACACACTTAAAGTAAACACTTTTTATTCTCTTCTCTTTTTAGTCTATTGATTATCCAGCTATAACCATTTCCGTTCTTATTCTATCCATTTTCTCGAGGTTTCTTCAGACCTGTATGGAGATGGATAAATGATTTAATATTAATCATGTTCATTCTGTTAATGAGCTCAGCCATAAAAAACCAGATCAAAACATTCTGATGTAAAAAGGAGAGCAGAAGAAGAAAAAGTAGGGCAGAGTCACACGAAAACACAGATCATTCTCCTAAAAATAGACGAGGATTTTAGTTTATTTATATATTTTTGTTTATTCCTGATGAGTAGAGATACTCTGCATGTGAGCTGATCAGACATAATAGATCCACTCCTAATCAATAATCATATTTGGCTTATTGATCCCACATTAAACCTTGTTTTTCTTTGTTCTTTCTTTGCACGTTTATTCATTGTTTATTTTTTAATCTTGATTTGCTTTCTTCCTTCCTTTTAGTCTTAAATTTTTCTTCCTTTATATAATTTAATTCCCTTTTTATTGGATTGACCCTTTTCCCCTCATTACGTTCTTCCTTTCCTTTCTTAATCCCTTCTTTCTTACATTCATGCTTTGGGTCGTTTATGTTTATCCATCCATTTTCCCTTCTTTTTCTCCACCCGTGTTTTTCTGTTTATATCTTCTGATTCATTCATCATTTTTTTTTCTTTTTTTTTTTTTTGCGTCCCTTTTCTCTCCTCCCCCGATGTTATATAAGTCTCTGTAATGCTTTGCTTACTCATACTCATTAGAGAAGCTTCAGTTTTACTGTGACGTTCCCAAAACTCGGCTTCCTCTGACCTAAATACCCTGTGTGCTCTGCTGCCGTCGATTCTTTATAAATAGCTCCCCGTCCTTGGCATTCAGAAAAAACACATTATTTTCATATCAAATAAACAAATCACTCTAAACAGAACCGACTTAAAGACCAGAGGGATCTACGATGGAATTATTTTTTAATTGTGACCTCATTAATCTCTGAAGTGTGTTTTTTTGGGTTAATTAGCCGTGGTTCTGGTTTGATTTGGATTTTCGGACATGTTTGAGACCTGTGAAGCTTCTGACTAATCAGTGAGACATGATCACGATATCACCAAAAGTTTCTGGACACCTGAGCATCGGTGAGATGATGGAACTCCCCCTTCTTTTACAGCGTGGTCGATATGATATCTATGCTTTTACGATTGTAGGACAGGACCAGAACTTTTGTAGGTTCTCTTTAGCCTCACTTGCATCACCCTAGACGTTCCAAAGTCGGCCAGTCTTAACTCAAGTTTACAGGATTATTTTTTGCGAAGGCCGATTCTCATTTGCAGCCAGGAATGCTCCGGCGTAAAACTCGTACAGCTTCAGGTCTAAACCTGTAAATCTTCACCAGTAACAAGCCGAGTAAGTCTCCAATAAACCATCTCACGCTGTTTTTAATCCCCACCCTTCTGCTGGAGTTACGTTATATCAGGACTCACCTCCAATACTGGAGACTCTTGATTTGTCAGAAAGTTCAGTTTAAGCCACGACGGCGCTCAGCTTCGCGTTTTTTACGATTCTTTGTCAAACCCGTCCAACGAAACGTAGCTCGCTGAGGCGGGAGTTAACGAGGTGCATCTTTTATTAAATCCAGACAGAGAAGAGACGAGATCCATTACCAGAAGGTAATCATTAAACCATCACGAGATCATCGAGTGTCTGATCGACAGGAGCGATTTGGCTGGAACTGGCGATAACTTTTAAAGAAACTACTTGAGATCTCTAAGAATAGATTTGTGATTAGAACGTCAGGCTGTTCTGCTTACTCTGCCGTTTCACTTTCCTTTATTGCTCCTGTTTATACGTCGATCTGTAGCTTTTTTTATTTTATGACGCATTGTTTTGACTCAGTGGTTCCTGTAACGATTATTTGAGGACGGAGGGGAAGTGGAAACATCTGACAGGCTCTCAAAGCGAAGACTAGCAGAAAGGTTTAAGAAAAATAAAATGAGGGATGTTTGATGTCCCTGACTCAAAAGAGGACAAACCAAGCTGCTCTAGAAGCTTTATTTTTGCCCATCTCAGCATGGCATTGGGTTGGCATCGCCACCCCCTGATCAGGTCAGATCAGATCATATCAGACATGGAGGCTCGAGATGCCCAAAAGTGCCCAAAACAACCCTGAATCAGACAAAGTACACAAACCTGCTCCAGCTCCTTTCTTGTTTGTAATAAGGGACGATTTGAAGATTTTCTTCTGATCCAGATACTCTATTTTTCTCGATTCTGGATCCAGGTTTCTCTTGTTTAACACCCAAACACGGACAGCTGTGGAACAACATGAGGGGCGCTGATCATCCGGCCTCGATGAGAGCTCTGGTTGTTAATTGGAATATATTAGCTTTCATGTTTGCACGGTCTCTCTCGCCGCAGAAGGCATCTCCTGACTCGCTGTATTTTTTTCCTTCTGCACGTTTCAGCAAAATTGCCTCCATTTCAGTTCATTTCATTTCATAGGGGGATAGCTTTTTTTCTTAAACGAGCTATTTTCCAGGAGTATTGGATCGTGTTTTTGGTATTAAATGTCCGAGTCTGAACGTCGGCTCCCTGAGATAAAAACCGGATCAGGTTCTGCTCGAGGAAAGTGGCTGGAGAGTCAAAGTGTGGCTCGGTTGTGTATCTGTTACACACTTCGGCAGTCAGAGAGCTGGATTTGAATTCATTAAGACACGCCCGTGCAGCATCAGAGCCGAGATCCGATCCTTTAATTGAATAAAGTGCTATCTGTGTGAACAAGTTCAGGATGCAATGCACGTCTAAAACACGTGCACCAGCGTAAAAGCTCCAGGGCAGGCCGTCCCGATCCGGGTCACGGTGCTGCCCTTGCCCACGTGTTCCAAAGTGCAGCCGGGGCAGAAAATGGGATGCGAGATGTAATCTGTGTTTATCTCTCTCGCCGCCTCTCTGAGGCATTTAAAAACACAAACAAACATGGGCACGCTCTGCACCAGGTGTGTCATCTCCATAAAGGTCACTGCAGCGCAGAGACAAAAGAGGGACGCCATGAAATTTTGCCCGTCTCTCTGGCTTGGCTTTTTCCTTCCTTCAGGTCCGTCTCTCTCTCCTCTAATTGCATTTCAGACGGTCGGATCCTCTCGGGTGCTGCGACAGGACCGGAAAACACAAGTCACGACTGTATAATGCATCGCCCGGGGCAGGTCGCGACTCCTTTGGTTTATTTGCGTCGTCGCTTCGGCGGTTCACGGGCACGGCTCCCGTTTTCATTTACCTGCACGCTTTTGCTGGTTCGTTCCTCGTAGTTGGACAGTTTGAGTCATTTCCAGCTCATTTAAATGTAAGCGTTTCTTCTGTCTGGTTTTTGTGTTCCGTCTCAGAGGTTGTGCTCCCTGTGGGAGCGTAAACAGCCTTCATTATCTCCAGAGACCATGCGGTTCATGCAGTGTATTTTGTCCCTTCATTAATTTTTAATCCTCGGCTTGTGCCTCAAGTGTGCGTTAGCAAAAAGGTCATTCAAAAAGAAACGGCATATGACACGGGAATAAATGGCTTACTCGTCTCGCGGAGGAACTCCGAAAAAACCAGGGTGTCGTTCTTCCAAAATGTGATCAATTACGCTTCGTTTGCAGCGTTTAGACGTTTTTTTGGAGACCACCCCCGAAGCTGGGCGGTGGACGTCCAAACGGTGGTCGTACACGTTCAGTTTGAAAAGTTATTGCTTGTCTTACTAAGGTTTCTTGGCAAGAAATGAATAAATCCAAAGGCAAATTCCCAAATAAATCCCTCAGCAAGGTCCCACCGCTGGCCATGTTCGTGCTGCTGCCTCTGGACAACAGGTACTGGTATGTTGTTGTGTGTTTGTGTTAATAACGTGGGTCTAAACACACAGACAAACAACACAAAAATCAGTCTTGGATATTTTAAATAAATATTATATATGTTCAGCTCTGACGTTGGCATTTAAACGGCGTCGCGTTTGCAGAGGTGTGGATGCGCTGATGCCGAAAACAAAGTCGCTCAGATCCGGGTGATTGAGTGGCACCCCGGGTCGGAGTGATATTTGGCACACTACATTCGGAGGGTCCTCTCCAAAAACAGGGAGAAGGATAACAAAGTTCTTCACAGCAGAGAGAGCCGAGGAGGTGCTGCAGGCGTCCGGTGTGACGGGGAGGAAAGAGAGATTGATAGAGAAAGAGGAAGGTAGAAGATGAAGGTTGAAAACACACACACACACACACACACACACACACACACACACACACACACACACACAGAGTGAGTGTGACTGGGAGAGAGAAGGGACAGGAGGATGGAGAAATTCCCCCTGCAGCAGATTGTGAAGGCTTAGTGAACATGTGGTGAGGAATGTTAATATAAGCCTAGCGCACTGCTACAGATCTACAATACTGTTCCTCCTAGCGCCGGCGCACGGGACGCATAATGGCAAATAAACAGAACGGCGGGGACGGGCGGACGCAAATGCGACAGGACTTACAGACAGCCGCAAGATGTTAAACACACACAGGCTGAGAAAGGAGAAAGCAAAGACTTGAAAGGATTAGAGGAGTGATTAAACAGCGTTAAGGTAACCTCTGCTGGGGGCACACGGACTTAAGATGTTTCCTAAACTAGGACCTAAACTAGGACCTGATTTTTGATCTAAAGAAAGACAGAAACGCGCTCGAAACAACTTCGAAACGACACATGCTAAATACGCTCGCTTTAAAAAACCCAGTCTCGCCCACAGGACAAATCCAGTCGAATCCGGTTAATGGGACCACATCGGGACGTGATCGTTTTGGTTCTAATAACCGGCTGGTCCGATTAAACGAACATGCCCTATGTTACAAGACGGGACGTGCTATGTA
>JAUZSU010021958.1:0-34758 GCA_034780255.1 Parotocinclus maculicauda
CTGAATGATGATGACCTGGCCCCGAACAGCGCTAACACCACACCTTTATAGGACGTGAAGCAGCTGTTCGGGATCAGGGCATAATTAAGTCAGTGGATATTAAGCTGTCCCACCGATGGCTCTGTAATGGCGGGCTAAACGGCTAAAAATTGGCCACCAAACAGAATGCCCTGTGTGAATGCAGGATCCTATTGATGCCAAGGTGCAGAACTGGACACCTCTATGAGAGTCATCCTCTGACAGTTTCTGCTGCACCTGGATTATAAAGGGGTGCTACTTATTGGTATGAAGAATCCGTACAAAGGATGACCGGGTGACACCACAATCTGTGGACTTTTCGCAAAAGCTGCTAAAACCATTGTTGAGGTTTCTTTGTAATGCTTGTGGTCTTCGGACAAAAAACGATGTGGCTTATCATCCACTGTACCGGTTTCTCAAAATTTGGCTATAAGGGATGCGACAGTGCTGTGTGAAACTGGTGGTTGTTCTGTGTATCGGGTGTTGTCTCTGGTTATGACACGACAGTTGCATTCTCCGGATATCAGAATCTCCTCAATCCTCTCTTCTTTTGTCAATTCCTTTTTTTCATCACTTACCTTTGATGAACAATAGAGTTTTAAACTTTCTGTGTGATAAATTTTAAACCACAAAAAATATTGAAAATCTGATTGCGGCAATCAGTTGACCCTCTTTAATATGCTACATGACCACCTTATTACAGGAAAAACTTGATCCATGGCTTTCAAGATGACTGCCATCTTCCAGACATAACCTAAAAGATAACTTGATCCCTTACCCATTCTTTGCTGGGGTATTTTCTCTTTTGTTTCTGAAATAAAAGCGGGTTCTGCATTTTTGCTAACGATAAATTATTTAAACGCAATTTAAGTAGCAATTTAGATGCAATTTTCTTGTCCTTTAAATCAAAGGCAAATTAACTAAAATAATAATACCAGTAGTTTTATTTATGTTGCTTAACATAGCATTATATTGCTTTGTTATTTTTTTTCTCTCTTTTTTTCTGCTTTAGAAGATACCCTGCTATTTTTAAGCACCAGGAAGCATATTATCACTGCAGTGCTGTCACACACTGTTTTATGAATGTTGCTACATGCTGTGAACTTTGTGGTTCAGCATATGTGTTAGGTGGAGAGGGAGCTGGCACAGGTCTTGGCAGTGGGTTCCATATGGGATTCCTGAGAAGCATGTTTGGATATTAACATATGCTTAGATAATCTAACAGTGACAAAACAGCAGGGTCCATATTTATAAAGATTCTTAGTGCTAAAATTGGGAGTAGATCCTGATAAAATTATTCATTAAGCATTTTAACCCCTAAAAAGCTCTTAAGGTGAAAAAGTCTTAGCAGCAGGAGGAGGACCTTAAGGAGGTTTAGGAGTTCTCTGAAGTAGAGGGGAAAATAGGGAAAACATGATGTGGCCAACACTAAATAACAGAGCATTAATCTAATGCTACTGGTTAGATCATGCAGGAATAATGTTTGTGGTTGACCTTATTAGACACATCTCACATCTCCTACCAAGCGCAACAATATAACACAGAAATGCTATATTTGTATCCACCCACCACTTAAATAGAATAGACAAGGCAGCAATCTAAGTACTAAAAAGAGGCAAAAAAACCATTTACCCCAGTTCATAGACTTAACAGATTAAGTAATCTACAAAAATTACCAGCAGTATAAGTAAAATATTGTAAACAGCTAGGGGTTACTCTGATATCACTTCTGAAACACCTGGAACATAGTGAAATATATACTGCTCACAAACATAGGGGATATTTCAAGAATACTATAAGATTAAAGTGATTCAAATAAATTACTATTTGAAATGATTTCTGATTTATTTATGGTTTAGTAACACATTCTGCCAGCAACAAAATCTGAAATAGAACTGAAGAAAAGAATTATAGTTCTCAATGATTCATAAAGATTTTCAGTTAAAATGTAAGTAATATTAATTAATATTTAAGTTGATTATAGGTTTGGACTCAACATTGACAGCAAAACTGATAGTTAGAAAGGTTAATTTATATAAATATTCAGGTTTAAAAGCTACTTCATTAGGTGGATCAATTAGAGCATTTCTAAGTCTCACTCCCTGCCCACTTGCTGGATCACTCACCGCTGAGTGTTCTCCTTTTCTAAAATTCTTAAATCTTTTGAAAATTAAGCACTGAATAAATGTTTTTATCGACACAGCTGTTTGTTGTTTATTGTTTGTCATGCCCTTATGAGTGAGCACACAAGTGGCTTTACATGTAAACCAAAGTATACTCACCCGACAAAAACAACAACAACAAAACAACCAGACAGGGCAAGGAAGTGTTGCAATCTGGTTGAGAAACCCTTGCTGTATGTGGGACATGAGAGACAACACATGACTGCAGGACTAAACATATCAATGAGCTGCTAGTCTCCCTCATATCACTATATCAATATCTCATATCACTACTATCACTACGTCTGTTGTATGCAATGGCTCCACAAGTCATCACACCAGCAGCTGTGGCAGTTTGTTGCTCCACAAAAAAGGCCGAACTAAAGCGCTTACCTCGAGGCCTAGATAGTCGGATTCCCAAGTCATGTATGCCAAAGAGAACATGCACTTGTTACTAAAAGCTTTACAGTTCCAGTCTGTAGCAGTCCAGGTTTCTTATTCATGATATCATAGCAAACGAAGGCAACGGTAGCTGGCTGTCATTTGCAGGACACAGGAGTATGGAAAACAAATTTAATTCTGCTAAGTGCCTGAAAATAGTCCAGGCAGAGACAGGGGTGTGTAGTGAGGGTGCAACCTGCATCTGGATGGGGGACAATACAACTGTAACAGCTTCTCATGCTTGTTGGTGCATCAAACAAACCTTTGTACTGGTGGTCTGTCTGGGCAGTACAGCGCCTGTTCACCATGTGTGTGTGTCCACACAGAACAACACCACCTTAACAGTAAGGTCAGAAAGGCCTAAGCAGAACATTACCAAAATCATATCACACTCCTTGCACTGGCTTGCTATCTTTCCACAGTGCATCCTGGTGCCATCACTGCCCCCAGATAAATGGTGTATCTGACTGTCAACATGATAGAAAAGAAGATGGTAGTCACTGGACCAGATGACCTTTTTTTACCCATTGTATGCCCTTTTAACAGTGTTAGCACCATGATCAATCTGACCGATCTGCAACCACGCAGCCCCATACACAGCCAGGGGTGCTGCACTGAGTGTTTTAACACATTCCCCCTTTAACATGTAATCAACATTTCTGTAAAACAGTAGCTATTCTGTCCATTTTGGGCCAGGCAGGATCTGGACTCGTTGCTCTCATACATCGATTAACCTGTTACTAGTCTGTGGTTATTCCTCCAGCAAAACACTGTCAGTAGGTACTCACCACTGCTGATTGGAAACATCATACAAGCCATGTTGCTAAGGAGATGCTCTGACACAGCCACATGCCCATAATAATTTGTCCCTTGATGAAGTCTTCCAGGTCATTACTCCTGAAAATTTCTTCCACGTCCAACAAGTTGACTATGAGAACCAACTCTGTAATATATTCCAGTGCTTGATCAAGCTCTGACTAAATGTCTGGCATCCTCTCTGTAGTCGACAAGTAATCCAGAAATTACATACAACCAGAATACATTTTCACGCTACATTGCATTAAATATCTTCACTGTACTGTAAATGTATCTTTACGTTTTAAATAACTTTAAAATTCTGCATTTTACATTCACTGACTAGATCAGGTGTACGTATACAAGAAATAAAAAAATATTTTGTTGTGGCTGCAATTTGTGGTTGGAGGGTTGTCAGGTGTATTTTGACAAATGTAATTTAGTTCCTCTTTAAAAAATCCTTGAATTGCTATTTTACCAAGATCATTTGGTAAAGTGAATGTAAAGTATGAGAATAAAAAGGGCCTGTATGAAAGGATAAACCTCTCATATATATAAATAATGTAAGGTATGCAAAATGCACTAACCTTAATTCACATAACATAGCTTTGCATCTAGATTTGCCTGGGGTTTATTCTGGGTACTCAGTTTTCCTCACACAGTAGGGTAATTGATAATGCTAAATTTGCCCATTCTGAGTATACATGTCTAGTTAAGTGACCTTGTGTATAGATGTATACTCGTGTTTGTTGTAAATAGTCCTTTGTGCTGAACGTGTTAAACAAGCCAAATATATAAACCAACTAGTATGCCAGTGTCTTATATAATACGCGTTTTTTTTTTTGCGAATTTATGTCAAATTGCAGGTGCTTTACAGCATTTACAACACAAATTTCCTTTTGTTTTAGGATAAATAATTATTTTCTGTTTTGTGATCTGAGTTTACACAGCAGCAAAGTGGAAAATTGGACTTTAACACCAGTCACGGTGCAATTTCATACCATCAAGTTAATTAATGTGAATAAGAGCAAGGGTTCAGTCTTATCTTCTCTGTAACCATGTCAAAATATTGATTTGTTCCCTCTTGTTCTTTATACCCTCAGGATAGATAATATTTACTTTCCTAGGTGGAAAAAAATATTTGATTTGCACTAGGAGACTAGAAGTCAAGTGATGTAAGATGCCCATCAGTGGAACCAAGATAGGCATTACTTTGAGGAACTAAATAAGAACCTGTGGTTCTCATTTCTGCATGTACAGCCATGGGACGGAAGAGCTGAAATGAGAGCAGCAGATAGGTGACATGCCAGAGTTTCTCTCTATTTCCCTTTTAAACTGCTTCAAGGCAATTCAATCGAGTGCATTTGGACAGAAAAATTTCTAAGCTCTGGGATTAAAAGAAAATTCAGGAGATGGAACAGCCATTAGGTACTGGCTCTCCTGTGACCCTGTCTAGGATGAATACATTCAATGAATGATTTTATGGTGAAAACCTGTCAAAACATGACAATAAATACAGTGAACTCTAAATAAGGTAAACCACATACAGTATATTAGCTAAAATTATATTTTGCCTTTGCACTTTTCCAGAAAAATACATTACTTACAGTAATTATTCTTAAACTGTGCTTATAACAGAAAAATTCCATATGTAAGGAGCTATGGCAAAAATGGCTCTTCTTGCAAAAAATTCAAGATTAACTTAATGCTTTATGGGACTGTGGTGGCCTAGTGGTTAAGGTACTGAACCATGGGCCAGAAGGTCCACGTTTCAAATCCCATCTCTGCCAAGCTGCCACAGTTGGGTCCTTGAGCAAGGCCCTTAACCCACCATTGAATTATAAGACTGTATGAGTTGTAAGTCGCTCTGGATAAGGGCGTCTGCTAAATAACATAAATGTAAATCTAAAAATGACTGAGAGCTTTACAGAATTGAAAAAATTTTTGGAATTGGATGGAAATTGACCAAGGTATGACTTCTTAAACTTCTTAAACCAATTGTATTGGCTGTTTGGGCAAAATTAATAGATTCAGCATGCGTAAATTTACCATATTTAGATAGATGAGGTCGAAAAGGCGAATTTTAAGGGGCACTTTTAGTGCTTCTTAAATGGTTTGGTCCAATAGGTAAGTTTTTCAAAACCAATGGTGAAGTGGGTCAATTTTCTGTGCTTTTCATCGTTCTTGAGCTTTTTCTAATGGACACTTCTCAAAAACATTTTTAAAAGCAAACCTTTAAGATGGAATATCAATCTATTTTTGGAGGAGAGTGAAAGTGAATTTTTATTCATTAAATGAATAGAGGGGACAAATAAATTTATGAGGTGCAGGTGCTTCTCGCCGGGCCAGGTGTTAAGCTGTGGCCAGTTGAGGTTGAAGAGTATCAGTGTTTTTTTTAAATTATTTCCAGGGGTCTCATTTTTGAAAGGGTATTTATTTTCTGACTCCAACTGACCATGGCTCAGTGCCTGCCCTTGCAAGAAGTGCCAAAAGGGGGCACTCCCGATGATGATGACTAAGTTGTTATGGCTTGCTTATATAGAAAAGTTGTTTTTAAAGTAGTAGTTAATGTAATGTGGTGTTAATGTTAGTAAGGTGAATTATTGTGTTGTTAGATGTTTCATGCTTATATACTGTGATAACAATGTACTTGATTATAAATTCGATTAGATTCAACTTTATTGTCATTGTGCGTAATACAGATACAGAACCAATGTAATGCAATTAGCATCTAACCTGAAGTGCAAAATACAGTATTACTACTATTATTATTTACAGATTAAGTGCAGGTAAAGAGTATATATAAGTGAGATCAGTAAAATTATTATCTACAGTATAGTTGTTGAACAAGAATATGCATATATATGTTTATGGATGGATGAATGTATATACACAGTGGACAGAGTAAATTAAGTGTATAATACAGATGTATTATGAAAGCAGCAAGTATAATAGATAAAATGGCTATATAAACATAAAATATATATACATACAGTATGGACAGTAGTGCAGTATTAGATCGTGCAAATATGCAGATATAATGAATATTGCAACATTTAAGAACAAATGAAAGTGTGTAATTAAACTAAGGTAATTAAGGTGACTAGGATGAGTTAAATAGAGTTACAGCTTTAGGACGCCTATCAGATGGTAAGAGATTGAAAAGTCCATAGTTGGGATAAGAAACGTCCTTGATAATGTTCCTCACCAATAGGTGCACTCAATTTCTGGAAATGTATTGCCCAGTGATGCATTGGGAAGTTTTCGTCCTCTGCTGGAGTGCCTTGTGATCAGATGCAGAGCAGTTGCCAGATGGAATGCTCTCAATGGTACAGTGATAAAAGTCCTGGTGAGCTATTTTAAGGTTCCATAGGAAGTAAATACGCTGTTGCACCTTTGGCATGTGGTACTGTGATCGTGCTTGAGTAATCCTGCTTGTCATTAGGCTGAGTAGGCTAGGCTGTGCATTGACTTTTAGTAGCCCTTATTAGGGCTGGTAATGTGCCTGTGCTGTATTGGGTGTTGTATAATAAAGAGCGCCTGTAAAGATTCCTTTGTGACTTTTCTTCTTTCATACTGATGCTACAATATATATAATTATTAATACACTATGTTTTGCATTTATTTTTAGTAAAATAAAAGACATGCAGTATATCTGAAAACTGTATTATTAATTTTAAATTATGTTTTTCATAAATTAACATAAGCACTACAGTTGCAACAAAAGCATAAGATAGTCTTGTAACTTTTAAAAACAATGTAACTGTAGTGACAGCCGCAGTATAGTATAGTATAGCTGCCAGTACTTTATACAAAATATTATGTACCAGAAGGACACATGGTATTTTCAGTTAGAGCTGCTTATTACTGGAATAGTTTACCTATTACGTTAAGACACAGTACTAATTACAGTCCAATATGAACTTAATACGTGTTTGTTGAGGGTTATGCTATTAATTTGTAATGGTTTGCAACTTTTGCCCTGGGAGAAATGTGTTGCTTGTTGAATTAGCTAAGTGTTAAAAATGTTGGACATGTAATCAGACACTGAAGTTTACATGGCAATCATATTTATCTAGGATTGTCCACCTTGTTCATCCACGTGTGCAATAATGGGTTTTTCTATTTGGCTTCTATTCAGACTTTGTCATGAATCCCATTAATTAATTAATGGGTTGTTAGGCTGCATGTAAATGCTGCAAAGTGTCAGGTTATTACAAACATTTGAGGACCTTACCTCATGCTCTTTCAGGACAATGCAGGGTACATGCTTTCTATTGGTCTGGAAAGGGGATAGGCAAGATGAAAATGTAACCATAAGTTAAATAGGATACCCCAAACATGGTAGTAACTCTATTAAAACGATGTTTAAAAAAATGAAAGATTTAGCATATTTATCCATCTACAGTGCATAATATCATTAAATGATTCAAAGAATCGGGATTAATTTTAGTGCATAAAGGACAAAGACACAAGCTTATGCTGAATGCCCGTGATTCATTGCTCATTCCTCATATGGCACTACATTAAGATCTGCCATTGATCAAAAGCTAATATAACCAAATGGGCAAGGAATTACTTTGGCAAACCTTTGTCAAGCCATACAATATTCATTCACAAGTGCAACTTAAAACTTTACTGTGCAAAAAAGAAGCCTCAAGTTAACCCTGACCATTAGTGGCATTGGCTTCTCTGGGCTGGGAGGATGAATTATGTGTATTGTGAATAACTGAATCAGTATTCCAGGTCTTTTTGGACAAAAGACAAAAAAGACCATCCAGACTGTTATCAGCAACAAGTCCAAAAGCCAGTCTCTGTTATGGCATGTGGCCGTGTCAGATCCCTTGGCCAAAGTCATTTACCCTTCTGTGATGGCATTAATGCATAAAAGTTTACTAAGATCTTGCAAATCCACATCCTTCACTCATTTCAAAAGCATGGCTGCGGAAGAAGAGGACTGCTTGCAGTCCTGACCTGTACCCATTAGTGAATGTGTGGAGAATTTAAAAAATATAAATGCGACATTGATGACCCTGTACTGTTACTCATCATAAGATGTGTTTGCAGGAAGAATAGGACAAGATAATATCCGAAACACTGTGTGTGTTTTTTATATGCATTTTCCATACTGTCCCAACTTTACGTGTTAATAACAAATGATTAAAACAAACTGATCTAAAATCCTAATGGTGAAATTATTTAAAAAAAAAAAGAAAATTCTACAGTGCCAATAGAGCATTGTGGTTTTGCCAGCGGCAGAATATATAGAGCTGGTCCTATATACAGTACGTACTGGTTGGAATACTCATTAGACCACTCTGTTTCCAGCATTACTTGAGTCAGAGACACTGGACAGATTATTCACCTAGGAATGCATCCGCAGCGCACACACCATCCCAGTATGGTCTTATTTATTTATAGTAATTTAAGGATTTATAAATTCTTCTTCACATCTTGTGTTTTTTACTGTCGACTACGAGTCAGAAGACTGAGAGCTCAGTTCTCAGTCAAGCTGCTTGAGAAAATGCTTCTTTAACAGCTTAGCTTAATTGTAACTTGCTCTGGATAAGGCGTCTGCTGAATGTTTTGAAAGACAAATGCTTCCATCTCACATCATGGAAAAAATGGTTTGGAGCTAAGCGCAGAATGATACTGGCCTTGTCTTCAGGGAGCACTACAGGCAAATGTGGCATTTGCCTGCACCAAGGAAATCAAAATGGCTTCTACAAATGACTACTTACCTGTTTGAAAATGGAGGATAATCAAGCTAAGGCTGGGATCATTTTTGGTCCCCTAAATTCAAAGAATGTTTTATATTTTTGTCAAAATTTAACTTAAACCTTAAGGAATACTTTTACGCATATACTTATGTCCAAGCCATCTGCTGTCATAGCATCTGTTTTCAAATACTCTTACTTGGGACTGTGGTAGCCTAGTGGTTAAGGTACTGGACTCTGGACCAGAAGGTCCAGGGTTCAAATCCCACTTCTGCCAAGCTGCCACAGTTGGGCCTTTGAGCAAGGCCCTTAACCCACAATTGCTTGGATTGTAAGACTGTATCAGTTGTAAGTCGCTCTGGATAAATGCCGTAAATGTAATGTAAATGTACTTTATCAACTTTCTTTATTTATTTTCAGAAATATTTTCTTTTCTCATGGCTCCCCTACATCAATCACATTTTCTTTTATGCATTAATATTATATATCCTTATCTTCTCTCAGGTGTTGCTCATTAAAGCTTAATGTGATAACCACTAGATTGCACCATGAATTCTGGGCAATGTAGTTCATAGGGCTGACAGTACAGAGCACCTCATGTCACCCTCTGGCAGTACCTGCTGATACAGTTGGTTGATTTTGCATGTAGTTTTTAAATGCAGAATTTAAAAATACCAAATATAGTAGGCTTAAAACCCATAACTGTAGTTAGTGATAAAAATGATCTTATAGTTCTAAGTTATCATAGTAATCTTCCTTAGTGGAGAGTTAACACTTTAGAAATAATCTAATAATTCTAAATATAAATTACAGATACAATTCTGGCTAATATGAAATTAGTTTTCTGACTAAAAACGTCCCTATTACTATAAAAACACATGATCATTATAAAAAATGAGAGCTCTCTCCCTGGTAAAGTGGCATTGAGTAGGAATGTGCCATTAAATGTAAGAAACTATGGAAGATCATGTAATACCACTGATTATTTTTTGCCTGGTCATAGTCTAATTATAAGTTGCATTAAACTATCTTTTCAAACTATATTTTATTCAGTCTCATGGAATGAAACAGACTAGCTAATGCCCTGAATTGCTAAAGAACCCTCTGTAATTACCATCTCATCACACAGGCATTTACACGGACCAAGACAGGAAATAATATAGAATGAAAGACACCAATCTCACACTAAATACCAGTAAAGTTAAAACTGTAAAGAGCACCAGCTAGTGAAACGTCATGTACTTTGTAGCTGAGCTCAATGAACAGTGCCTGGTATGGCTATTTACTAAAGTGTTAATGAAAAGAGTTTCTGTTTGCAAGGTGTTCTGTTTTCTTTGCTGAAATGCTGCTGCAAACAATAGATGCTGACACAGCAGCACTTTGTTTATAAAATCTCAATCATGTATAATCACAGTCAGCAAGATTTGCAGTCATTTATTTCAGGGCCGTGCTTGTACAAGAATGAATTAATAGATTAAAATTGACTGTTAGACTGTCAAATGTGGCCCTGTATGTCTCTCTTGTCCACAGAGAAAGATAGATTACCTCTATTGCAATTTCTTTCCTTCTCACATCTTCATCTAGCTTGGAGGAAATTGGGCAGTGTTGGTGTTGTTATGATGACCGTGAAACAAAAATTACATTTACAAAATTAGAAACATACAACCTTTCACTGAAGTAAATTTAGTCTGATGAAAATCCATCACCTGGATTTTTTTTAACAAAACCATGTGTGTCATAATTATTGGCACCCCTGGTTTTAATACTTTGTACAACCTCCTTTTGCAGACAAAAGAGCGCTTAGTCCTAAATCCTGTATCCTCTTCTCCAAGAGCAAGGATGGGGAATTTGAGACCATTCCTCTTTACAGAATCTCTCCAGATCATCTGGTGCACTCTCCTCTTTAGCTTACCCCACAGGCTTTAAATGGTGTTTAGATCATAGGACTAAGATATCAGTGGCTTGATTTGTGCCCAGTAGACCATTTTTGTGTTGATCTGGGGGCTTATTCATAAAATATACACAACTGTACACAACATCTCGGGCAGTAACAGGAATTTGTAAATACTGGTGTACATTTATGAAAGCTTTTAGCCATGCACATAGCCATAAACACATTTGGTAGAGAGCAGGAATTGGTGACACCCTGTGGTAAAATACAAAATGGCAGCTAAATGTGAAAAGCATATTCAAATGTATAAGTTCCTTATGAATTAATCTCCATTGTAGCCACTAAGTTAAACAACCCAAAGCGATCATTTCTAAGTATTCTTTTGTTTGTTGTGTTTTTATTTAATAGAATATATTTATTCATTAGCCAGCCCGGGTCCCTTCTGTGTGGAGTCTGCATGTCCTCTGCGTGGGTTTACTCCGGGTACTCCAGTTTCCTCCCACAGCCCAAAGAAATGCTTGTCAGGTTAATTGGCATTCCCAAATTGTCATTGACTTGTGTATATATATGTGACTGGTGTTGAAATTAAACTTGTGTATGTGATGTAGCCTCGTGTGTGTCGCTCACATGGCCGCTGATGCCGATAGCGACGTTAAAGAAGCAGAATAAACAAACAAACAAACATTAGCCAGCTTTTATGTACTGCTCTGAACAACTTCTTGCGTTGGGCATGATGTGTTGACTGTAAGTTGATGATGCCTCTATGGAAACATATCATGGATTATTGCTTTCTAGAGCCCCACTTTAAAAAGAGACATAGAAATAAAAATAAAAGTAAAAAGAAATTACAATGCTTCGACTACATTAGGCTAATCCCATTATCTTAATTATGTTTCACTATCTTTACTAGGATAATCTTCATGCCAATAACTGTGACTGCAACTACAAGCATGTGTGTGTGCTTGTCTCTGATTTCGGACATCTACTTCATCCACTTCAACCAAGCACATATAGTATATACACTTCAAGTCAATACATTCAGCCTTGGACTCACAAATTGGCAGTTTATTACATACAACAACCGTATAGGTCGACTTGTTAGGTACACGTTACTGACAATAGCTCATGTGCTGTGGTAGACAGTGGAGACCCAGTTTTGAAAGGTTGCGACTTTAAAATAAAAAAAAAGTTTTGCCAAGCTGCTACTGTTAATCATCTCTGTTTTAGTCTGGGAACAGTCATTGCTGCTGGCTCTGACCCCAAATTCATAACAAGCTAGGATAGGCGAGACTGCACACTGATTTACTGTATATGTATAATGAAATACTGATTTCTGTTTCTGTTCTCACACTTTATATGTGTACCTTTACCCTTTATTAGACTGCTATCTTGATGATTCACTTTGTAGTATATCAAGTCCTGCCAGATCCTGTGGCATATGTGGCTCATTTGCATTGGATAAAAAATTCGTTATTTATCATGTGTTTACACTACAATAACTGTACTTGACTGTAGTTCTAATAACTTCTTTTTAGTTAGGTTGTACTACTTTTTAGTATGTGGTTATTGGTCCAGACATAAGAGTACGGCGATAAAGATGCAGCAATTTTTAGTGTTGAGTTCAAACACAAATTTTAAATATGGTTCCATACCGATAGCCATATATTAAAATGAAACAAAAAATGTCGAGACATTGCTGAGTCTGCATATTGCAGAAGAGGTTCAACTTGTTTGTGAGTTGAGTGTCTCTTCAGTTTCAAACAGCACTCCTACAGGTGGTGTGAATGCAAACAAAAGAAGCCATGGAACGGATTTCATTCTCCAGGGAGCTCCATGGGGGTGGTTTCTCACAAATTAACCCATATCATCGTTTTTGATGTGAAAGTGAAAGCCTATGGTCAGCTTCAGTCCACAGTGTTCCTGTGCCAAGCTGTTCTAAGCAAAGCAGTGACAATTAGATGCTAAACCTTTGGAGTATATGCAATGCCATATCTATGCTTAGAATGATCTATCAGCCAAATGTATCTGCTTATTTGAGTTGAGAAAACAGTTTTTGTAAAGCTTTTGTAAAATCACCACCAGTGGGTAAAGCTATGCATTTCACATGTGGAAGTTGATGCAGCAACCAAGGAACCAATAAAAGATGGTTATTCCTTCCACAAGCATTTATTTTCTTTATGACTATTTCCAAACTACTTACTACCATTGCAGTTTTGTCAGATGTTACTTATTGTTTTTTAAGCTTTGTATTGTATATATTCAAAAAGCTAGTCATGGCCATGGCCAATGTTTTGCTTTTTCAATACAAAATTAGCTGTACCCTGTTAATTTTTAGTATAACTCTGTCCTATTTAGTTCAATTATATTCTAAATTTCCTCTATGAAGTCTAAGGACTGGACATGATCACATCTTCACACATCGAGTCGTGTAATTCACTTTGTGGACTGTGGTTTTAACTAATTAATAGCTTTATATCAATATTTCTTATTGATTTTACAAGCAGCACTGTGGTTGACAAAATGAAATAAAAACAAAAAAAAGTTGCTTGTCTTGTTTCGTCTCATCTGAGGACTTAAAACACTAGTCATATGGTAGTTATAGGTATAAGTCAGCATTTAAAGCTAGATCTTGCTTTAAATTAAACAATTGTCAGTTAAATGATTAATTAAGCAAGATAACTGGTTAATACTGCCATGAGTTATTCATGTATAACATAGGCGATTTCAAAATCCAAACTTAAATTAAAAAATTATGGCACAGGAGCAAAAATTCCTGGCCATTGGATGAAGCCCAAAATATTAATAAATATCCCTAGCCATCTCATCAGCACAATGAAGGAAACCACTGTGTTACTGTAGAGATGAAGGCTGGGATGAATGTGTCAATGTTATTCATAGCAAGAAGATTTATCAGCCAAGGACTTCATGGCTGGACTCCACGATAGCACTGACAAAGAGCACAAGAAGGATCAAATGTAATATGCCAAATGACTTTGGATAGGCTTGCAGAAGTCTGGGACACAGATTCTGGAATGACAAATATAAAACTGGAACTATTTGGCCATAAGGAGCAGCAGTTTGTCTGGCAAAAGAAAGGTGAGGCTTATGAACAAAAACACTGTCCCCATGGTCAAGCATTGATGTGGGGATGTTTTTTTCTACAGGAACTGGCAATCTTGGCTATGTCATCCTGGGTTCGCAGAAATGCCAAATTGGTATGCCTTCTGTAAGGAACTTGAAGGTTCAAGTGATAATTGGTCTCTCCAGCAAGACAATTATCCCAAACACACTTCCAAGTCAAAGCTTGGTTAAGATGTCCTGGAATGCTCTGAGAACAGCCTTCTCAGTCCCTTTTAGGATTTAATGAAAGCAACATGGAAGCCATAAAACCTAAATGAACTGGAAGCTTTTGTACAAGAAGAATAAGCAAAGTTTCCACAAGAGTGGAGCCAGAAGCCTGTCAGCACTTTTCAAAATCGCTTATTGTAGGTTATTAAGGCAAAAGAATGCTCCAAAACAGTAGTGCTGTTGGGGTTTGTAATAGAGCACATGGAGATTTGTCAAGAGATCTTTATGTATGTATCTATGTGAGATCTTTATTAATTTAAACTCAAAATCATGTTAACTTTTGTTATCAAAATTGTTTCTATCTATCAATAAATATTATTCCTTTGTTTATTGATACTTGTTATTGTATATTTTTATTCGGTTTTACATATCGCTATAATACCTTCTAAATTGTTGGGTTAAACAATTCTTGTGGTCAGACATTTCTTTCTGATGGCAGGCTTATATAACTGCTTATTTGTATTCTTAATATTCATAACACATATTATATAGAGTAAGGTGGTGTCAAGTAGACAAAGAAGGAGAGGTGAATGTAGGAAACAGAATTTAAGTTTTAAATAACCAGTAAGGAAAAGGAAACAGCGTAATCAGAATTACAGTCCAATTTATAACAGAAAGATCATTGTAAAATGTAGCCAAAACATGGATGCAAATTACACAATGAGATTTACAAAGAGTAAATGCTCAAAAACAAGCAGTGATGTGATGCAATGCGACTTTGCAAGGGGTTTGCATGTCCAGACCAACAATTAAGAAAAATGTGGAACAGGTAAGCTGGCAAATCAGACTGTGGCCAGATGGAGGCTCCATCAAGTCTGTGTATGCATGGAATCTTGGATATTGTTGTCTGGAGCGGAATGTGTGACAGTTGTGGCTGGTTTGTGTCATATTCTTATCAAAAATATTAATTCATACGCCTTTAAGTGATTCCTTGTCCATTAAATCCAGCCTAGCCAAGCTGTTTAAACATTTATGAATAATTAATAGGAGAATGGGACATAGGAGACTCTTTAGTTCCATCTCTCCCATACCCACACTCTATGCTCTAAGTCTCTTATCTTAATTTCTGTTTCCCTGTGTCTCTGTTGCTTCATCAGCCTCCCCATTCGAACAGCCAGCCTTGATCTTTCCTCAGAGTGCTACCTAGCTGTATTAATTTAAACTGAAAGTAATCAACATGTGCTTGCAGCCATTAAAGCTCTCGTTGAAACTTACCTCACTGTGAATCCATGCTCACTGCTCACAGTCTCTTTTTATTTCTTCAAATGAATATTTAATCAGAGTGCACCCATGTGTGGATGTAATATCTTTGTTAAGGAATGATGAATCTTAATTAAACATTTAACAACAGAGAGGACAAAGAGTGGAACAAAACTCGTAAATAAACATCTCCACTATAGTAAATAGCTACCTACCTAATACCTAACTTAAAATCAGCATATAATATTTTGTCTGTATGTGTTGATGTTATACTATACCAAAAGAAATAAAATCTGACTACTGCTGACTGGCGGTGGAACTAATGCATGGAAAAGAAAAGTATAGTGAATTTGACAAGCCACCATAAATAAACTTTACTTATATTTGAATAAAATACGAGTAACAAAAAAGTTGCTGGTTGAGTCTAGTTATTCATACTGACTCGTCTCTAATGAACAAGACAGTACAGAAATTTATGACTGGTGGCCTTTAACCAATTTTTGGAACAACTGGATTTTTGTGAAATCCTTTTTGAGAAATGTATAATCAACAGTAAAGCAAATGCTTGTTTTACCCACCTGACCTGACTTCATTACCATTTTATAATTAATACATTTTTGGATATTGCTTATGAACACACTGTCAGTCTTGTAGCAAAAACACACAAAGGCATTTAAATGCCATGTCCTCTGTGATACTGGATCCAGAAAGCCACCACTGGTAGCTGCTATTAAATAAGCCACAGCTTTGTAGTTGCAAAATCAAGTAACAAATGGCACACTGTGGAACTGGCTGTGGCATTTAAAGCTGCTTCTGTCTTGGGCGAATTGCTCTTTTGGATTGACCTGAGAACAGCTTTGTCAACCTGGATCCCAGTCTCCACAATGACTGCACAAATCTGTGAATCTGATGCGTAATCAACATTAAAGGGCATCTTTTACAGCTTATCTCTGTTTTCCTCTGTAGCATCTTCACACAACCACAGAGGTGGCTGTAGAATTGTGTGCCAGCTGTTCAAGCATTCTGGACCTTTATAAACAATACATGGGCCTGGGGGCTTTAAAGCCAGCTCATACCTGGCTGGCCTTAACAACAAAACAGGTTCCTCCACTGAGAAGGAGCAGTGGATAAATCTTATAAAGAAGTTCCTCATGCATGAAAGGGTTACCTTATGGCTGATATTGACTATGCTTCAGTTAAAGAGACATAGAGATTCTGTAACTATATTTAGGCCCTGTCTAATATGATATGGAATCAACCATGAGTAACCCTCTTGAATTGTTTTTTTTCTTGCATCCTTCAGCACTGTCTGTTGAGCTTTTGAGAGGTACACATGACTCAGTAAGTGCTAATTTTGCACAACATCAGTTATTGTTCAGATATTATTCAGAACAACACCGTCATGTCTTAACTGCATGATTATGTTTGAAACCTGAGCCAGATTTAATATTCCTACCAGTCTTCATCCAGCTGAAATCCACAGAGGATTGGTTTCAGGGATTCCTGTAGACATCAAAATCATCTTCCTTATATAAATAGTATAGTATTGACATATAACCAAAGCTAATCCTCCAACAACCATCCACCTTTCAACCATCCTCTCTAACTCTAGTCTCTAACTCTACAAAATAACCCTAAGTCATTCTGGATATGGGCATTTGTTAAATCATGTAAATGCAAATTTGTAAAACTTTTTGACAATTTTTAACATCCAGTCAATACCAGTTCACTTTAATGACCAAAATATAAAAAATCATAATAAATTATAAAAGGAAATAAAAATCTTTTAACTCAGGACTTTCTGCCTGTAAACAGGTGGTCACCTCAACAGCCAAATAGGCTCTGCAGATACACAATCAGAGATGAGAGTTAAAGAGCGTAAGTCCTACACATATGTGTAGCTACCTTACCAGTCATGTGACTCGTGTTTGTCTGTATGACACTCCACCACTTATTTGTAACAAGCTGTAAACGGCGTTCATAATCCTTCTGTGTTTCATCTGGCTGAGTAACCACATTGTTTGTAAAATCTTGCCAACCTTTTGTCTTATGGCTTTCTCCTACTTAGGGTCATACCAGTACATAACTGTATTTTTTTTACTTATTGTGAATTTCTATTATCTATGATGTTTCTATGCCATTTGCAAGCAGTTTTTAGTAGCCTAAAAAGACTGTATGACTATGGTAATGTACAGTCAATGTTCATTTATGTCAACATCATGTTTCACAGACTGTAATGTGATCGTTAAACGGCACACCCCTGTATTTATGCTGGCATGCACCCGCATAAATAGGTGTTATACTGTATTGTTTAGGGAACAATGAACAAACTGAGAGTGCTGGAGAAAGACAGAAGAGCTTTGAAATTGCAGCGGGATGACCGAATCTGCATTTACATATCTCAACACCCCCATCAGGTAAAACCAGGACAGGACTAGGACAAAATTATACGCTGGTTTGTTTTTCATCAGAGCTGACTGGCCAGACTCCAGATATAACAGATGCTTGAGTTAGAAATTGATTCATGAGGACAGTTTTGCTGAAAGCAATTACTTGTCAGTGCCTGCAGATTATGTTTGGAGGAAAACAGAAAGGTGAGCGGTAGTTTATTTAGTTCACCACCTAAACAAGAAATTCGTAGAAGGCTGCTTTTAGATACGTGGTTAAATGAAGGGTAATTGGATTTGCTTGTGCATGTCTTCAGTTATTAATGTAGCTACAGACATGGTGCAGTACAGATGCAAACTGTGGATACAATATCAGCAATATCGGCTGAACAATATGCATATTTATATATCATTTCATGTGATGCAGTGTATAGCTAGCGGGGCTGGGTAAGGGTCAATGTTAATGATTCCCCCTGGATAAAAGATTTTGTTTTTTGTTCATGATTGTTCATGTAAACTCCAAAGCTGAGACATTTTTTCTGACTCAGACTTCATGTGGTGGAAGCACACATTATGAGGTGCCCAATGTTTGTCCTGGTTACCCAGTTTAACCCCAGCATATGCATGTAAAGCTTTTCGTACAAAGTCAGATATATTTGGCCTTTGTTTGGATGTTGTAAAATAACCACAAATGTATCACAATATGTTAGGATCATCCTAGTGCCATCCACAAACTACACTGCTTGCAAAAATTAGGGGATATTTCAAAACAAATATAAAGCTATTAAAAAAAAGCATTAGATTATATTTCATTAAACAAGATAATCAGAAAAACAAATGAAAAGTCAAAGAAAGTTGTTCCACTACACAAAAAGGTGCAAACTCAGTAATTGTGATTGAGTAGCCAGTGACATGTCTAACTGGACGAGAGTGCCACACATTGACTGTTCAGTAGGGTGTATAGTCACCCAAACTGTCCAACAGTTCTTATAGGATCCTTTATGTATTCATTCTGAAATATCTATAATATATAATTAAGTAATGTATAAGTACAATGTATAAGTAATGTAAATACATAACTGTAGATTAATAAATACATTTATAATATGTATATTCATTGTTTAGCCCAACAAACAGATTCAATATAGGTTATTTTATTATCAGCGAGAACGTTTTATTTTTATAGCTGATGAAGAGTGGAGCCAGAACTGCCACCGGAAGAAGAGACCAATGATTCATCCGTGTGCCCTTTGATAATATAATATTTTCATTAAGGAAGGTCTTAGACTACGTACTGCATATCACTACAGTTAAAATTACTTCTCATTTTCTTATGTACACTAAATGGTTACTTTATTAGAGCCAATGCTGAAATGGTTCTGCAGCATTATTGGCCCATGTGTACAGGACAGCTTCTCGTAGTTTGCACTAAATATCTGGAAAGTACAGACATGCTCTGAACAGCATGTCCTATGTTTTTCCAGGCATACTTCATAAAGCATAATAAAAGTATGATCTTTCATTTGTAAGGGCCAGGAATGCAAGTAAAACTTAGGTTAATGTTTTTGTAACCAATTAATCTCCTTGCCTTGCTGAAAGTGTCCTTATGCCATGGTAGGGTAAACATCTGCCATGAAAGGGACTGACCTGATAAGCCACAATGAATAGATAAACCATAGTGTCCAAGCATCCATCCACAGATATTAAAGGACCCAGGGTATGCAAAATCTTCACATCTTTACTCCACTTCAACTAGCCTTAAATGCTAACACCTGGCAGGAAGAGTTCATCGATTCATGGGGCTTATACCAAATTCCTTTCTGTTTTCCTACAAACTGGTCATCTGCTGTTACTATCTGTGCTATGGTAAGTTGTGTGTTTGGACACATTTGTGATAACAGATGTGCACCACCCTTTAGTCAGAGCAATTTCGGACATCCTTTTCTGACCCTTTTTGTTGATAAGTTCAGTACAATCACCAGATCCACCCTTTAGCTGAATGTCACCACTCTCTGTATACTCTTGAGACTGTTGGACAAGACCACTGCACAAGACTGACAGTTTTTGAAATACTGACCCTGGATGGTCTAAAATCAATGACCGTGCCTTGTTCGAGGTTGCTCAGATCACTCAATTTTCCTATTCTAATGTGGATTGGCACTTAAATTTAGCCACAGAAAATGTGCTCACTCTTTATTTGGTTTTAAGTTGTACTCTGGTTCACATGTCTAATTTCCATACAGGGGAAGCATTGGATGTCTATAATAAAGTGTCCACTCAAAATGTAATGAATTAATTTACTGTGATTTTCATGATAAGGCGTGTAATTGCTAAACATTTGTTCCATTTTTTAATCTTCAGAATCTTCTAAATAAAAATCTAATAATTTTATGTACAACCCCAATTCCAAAGTTTGGACATTGTGTAAAACATAAAATCAAAATACAATGATTTGCAAATCCATTTAAACTCATATTCAATTGAATGCACTATAAATACAAGATATATAATGTTTAAAACAATAAATTTTATTGTTTTTGCAAATATTAACTTATTTGGAGTTTGATACCTGCAACACGTACCAAAAAAGTTGGAACAGGGGCAACAACAGACTGGAAAAGTTGAAGATTGTTAAAAAAAAAACAACTGTTTGGAACATTCCACAGGTGAGTGTTATGACTGGGTATCAAGGGAGCATCCCTGAAAGGCACACAAGCAAGGATGGGGTAAAAATAGTTTAAGAACAACGGTTCTCATCATACAATCATACAATTTAGGGATTTAATCATCTACAGTCCATAATATCATCAAAAGAGTCAGAGAATCTGCTGAACTTGTTCAAGTAAGCGGAAAGGCTGAAAATCAACATTGAATGCCCGTGACCTTTGATCCCCACGGTGGCACTGCATTAGAAATCAACATCATTTTGTAACGAATATTACCACATGGGTTCAGGAGCACTTCAGAAAACAATTGTCAATGAACTCAGTTCATCACTTCATCTACAAGTGCCAGGTAAAACTCTACCATGCAAAGCAACAGCAAATATATCAACAACACCCAGAAACGCTTTTCTGGGCGGAAAAAAAAGTGGAAAAGTGTCCTGTGGTCTGATGAGTCCACATCTCAAATTGTTTTTGGAAATCATGGGTGTTCAGGACATGGGGACCTTGCACATCTGTAAAGGCATCATTAATACTGAAAGGTACAGGTGCAGCATATGCTGCCATCCAAGCAATGTCATTTTCAGGGACGTCCCTGTTTATTTTAGCAAGACAATCTCAAGACACATTCTGCACATGTTACAACAGTGTGGCTTTGTAGTAAAAGAGTGCAGGTACTTAACTGGCCTGCCTGTGGATCAGACTTGTCTCCCATTGAAAATATGTGAATCAGAATCAATATTATGTGAAATTATCAGTAATTCGCATTCTCATCCTGCGTGTTTTTGTCTCCACTTCTCCTACCGTTATATAATTGTTTTTTGTCATTTAACCATTTCAAACAGTTAATACCATGCACTGCACAGAGAGTACATCATCAACCCATTGATTATATACAATTAAATACTATATGGATTAGCGCATATGGTGGATTCTAATTTCTGCAAAGAATGCTGACGTAAACAAAAGGAACACATTGTATTTGCACTTTTTCATATTATGCCATTATTAGTCTACTAAATTCTATTCATATGCTATATGCTGTGTATGATTTTTAAGGAATCAATCTGTAGAATTTGGATCAAGTCATTTTCGGGTCAACTATAAAAATATAACTGTTGCTTAATGGCACACCTACTATCTATGTAAATAGACTTTCTGGTGGAGTTTATTCGAATGTATGATCACAATATAATAAATGTCTTCAATGAACAAAAGAAAAGTGCTGAAATTAAATCTATGTAATTCCTAGAGGCTTCCCAACTTTCATGCAAATGTATGCATAATAATGCAGGGAGTATAAACTATCCAAAAACACACTTTTATACAGACCTGAAATCTCCTTCACCTGAGACATGATTGCCTGGAGTAGTTCCAAAATAGTCTGAACAATCTTGAAACTTTCTAAAATGCTTCTAAATAAACAAAAAAAGATTGGAGAAGACAGCTGTTAAACTCGTGACTAATGACCTACTTGACATGTAGCTCCAAATTCTGCCTCCTTGCCATATTTTGGGAAGGACTGGTAGACTATTCAGATTTGCTAAACTAAGACATGATGAGAAATGAGAAATATCGACCAAAGCCATGTGTGAAATGAACACTATTGTATTATTGTCCTGAACTCTATTACTTCATAGCAAGGTTTTTAACCTAAGCTGATCATGTATCACTTCTGAACTCAAGGACCTTTTTACCCTCTATTTTAGGCGAGATAAGCAACATCCAGGTAGACTTCTCACTTGAGACCTGGCACCTCAGGTTCTAATACTAAGTCCTACTAAAATGTTGCGTATTCTGAGATCTGAAAAGCTCTGTCCGACAAAAAAATCTGGATGTATCTAACCGTGCGTAGGCACAATTTCACGTACATTCTCTTTTTATAGTGCAATCAACATGGAATTGAGTACACATGCACAAGCACAATGTTCTACCCTTCCTCCTCCCTCAATTATAATATGCTAATTATTATGAATAGATATTTGAATAGCCGACTCTCATTAGAAAAATGGTGAAGAAGAGGAACTGCACCAAATGTGAGTCAGGGTTTTGCTCTCAGAGGTAATGGCAAAAAAAAAAATATTAATAACATTATTACAATATTATTTGGTTGTTTATCCCCCAAGAGTTCCTCACATTTACTTTGACTTTAACTTAATTGCAAACAGTATTAACCCAATATATTTAATGTTTGGTCTGGTCAGCAACATTACATTTGTTAATAAACAAAATCAAGCATTTTAGGTCTGCAACACATTCCAAATGAAGTTAAGATGGTAAAGCATTTACCACTATGTAATGTTCCCATTCCTTTTCACCACACGCTTTGGCACAGAGGATATCAAGCGATTAAGTGTTTCAGGTCATTTTGTCCTATTTTTCCTGCAAACACATCTTAAGATGTGCAACATAGGGGGTTATTATTGTCTGATTTTTTTTTTCAAAATTCTCAGCTCTTTCTCTATTGGGGACAGGTCAGAAGTGCAAGCAGGCCAGTCCAATACCCATACACACTATATCTACAGCCATAAAGCCAACAGAAACCAAAATCTCATTGTACTTTTTTCCAAAAAAGACCACGAATACTGACTCATTGACCACAATTCACATTTCCACTGTGTGATGGTCCATAGATGCCTCCAAGCCCAGAGAAGTTGAGGTTTCTTTTTTGCACAGTAAAGTTTTCAATAGCATCTGTGAATGTAACTCTGTATTGTAGTTCTTGACAAAAGTTTGGCAAAGTAATCCCTTGCCCATGTCTTGATATCAGCTATTGTTTAATGGTTCTTGATGAGGTGACATCTGAGGGATTAAAAATAACAGCCATTCAACTTAAGCCTTGCCCTTGGCCTTTTTTAACAATATTAGGCACTGTAGAGGAAGAATATGCATAATAATAATAATAATAATAATAATCCATTTTAGTCTTTCTTTGGGGAACACTGAATTTGAAAATTCTAATCATTTTATCATGAAGGAATCTAATATGTTTCATGTATTTTGTTAATACACCCATTCCTGCATTTTAGGCCTGCAACATATTAAAAAAGTTGAAAAGTTGTCTGCAATGAATTAAAAGAAAATAAAAACCAAAGACAATGTAAGAAACATTGTATTTTTATATGTATTTTCCATACTGGTCAAACGTTTCCGATTGCGGTTGTATTTTATATCAGTCTATGGGTGTGATTTCAGACACACCCTCAGTCCTTGTGACGAATAAGCGATGCCTCAGTTTCACCTTCTTTTCACAAAATTTAAATCTGTATTTTTCACTTATTTCATGTATTTATAGATTATTATTATTTTATTACTTGCCTTGGTTTATTCTTGCTTTAATCATTATTTACATACCAATATCATACAAATCAATAATTTGGGGGTCAGAATAGATTAATTGTATTTACATAACAGAAAAATTTGATTCCAAAAAAAATAATAAAAAAAAATGGAGTTATTTTGGCCTTCTGGCCAGTTAAGTTCGAATTGCAAGGTTCCAATGCAATAATAACTTGTGAAATAATAAAGTGAAAGAGCATGGACATTAAATGGTGGCTTGTCCAAATCAGATATATGGCTATGGGCTTTTGTGTTCAAGGGAATTATGCTCAGCAGGTTATTTAGTTCCAAGGAGTATTTAACAGTGCTGGTTATTCAGGGTTTTGGGAACACTGGAGGTAATTATCTGTCAGAAGGATATGTGCTTGTTAACCACATCATCCTTTAAAGCCCTTTCTGACCATTTTTGTCTTCGCAGCAGGCTGTTCAATTACAGCTGTGCCCTGCCTATTTATGCCTACATTTTTACACGCCTTGTTTCTCCTTGCTGAAGTTTCCCAGTTTTTTTTTTTTTTTCTTTTGCCTTTGTGTGTTTGTGTTTCATGTGCCTCTGTTTTTATAGTGTGCTCTAGGTTTGATGTTATAATGTCTGGTTATCCAGTGGCTCTGTTCTGTTTTTGATTGTTTGTTTCCAATGCCATATTAACTCACTTTGTGTGTGAAGCTAATGATTGGCTTGAGCAAACTGTCTAGTCATGTGAGCACACTGTCTGTAAGCAGTAGTTGAAAATCATTGTCCGAGTGTTCTAAAATGCTTTTCTTCTGTCATTGTGTCCTAGTACAGTTTGGATGTACCAAAATGGTCTGTTTGAATTCTTGGTATTTTGCACTGATTGAAAACTATTTTTCAGTTTGTATTAGCATTGTTGGTATTAGCATGGTTTGCAGAGCTAGCTCTGTCTCTGTTTGTATTAGCATTGTCAGTGTGTCTCTGTGTTATTTTATTGCACTGCTTGTTAACCTTGACCCTCTCCTAAATCACTGGTTTTACCCTGTTTTAGCCAATGTATATAAATCATCCACATTTAAACATACATCTGCCTCTGTCTGCCTTGTCCAAAGTGTGAAATTATGAACAGATATTTGGATGCTAATAGTTAAGAGTTATTTGACTGTATGTCATATTTAGGACTAGCCAGGTATGTCTATTAAATTACATTAAAGTAGCATTTAGTACATTTGGTAGCACGTCAACCTGGTTCTCAGAAAGACTTAATGTTATTTCTCCACACAGTTGAAACACTATAAAGTCTGGGTAGGGAGAACTGCTGACAAGTCTAAAACACATGATTATAAACCATTATAACTCATTCCAGCAATATAAGAGAAAAGTAAAGATTGCACCCTGCATAGACAGTGCACTTTTCCAAAGAAATCCCAATCACCCCATAATTATCTAGTCATTATAAATTGCTCAAGTGAGAATGATTTTGGCCTGCTTCATTGCTGAATTAATGTTATTTTTCTGAAACTCCATACTTATGTTTTCCAATGTACCAGTTTGGTGAAGAATAACTGGTGTATATCAAATTATTAATTTAATCTTTCATATTGTATTAATTACAAAGTCAAAACAAATTCAAATCCTAATTATTCTCCATGTCCACCTGTAGATCAGTGCAGGAACTGATCTACACACCAGCTGCCCTCTGTGTGTGAGCACTCTTGATCTGAAGGTAGACTTTCTCAAATAATTAGTACAAAATAGTAGGATGCTAAGCATCAGCATCAGTATAGCAGTGAGGACAGGTAGTTGTGTATTTATGCTGTGCTTACTAAATCAACCAGGCATCGGAATCTGTAATGAGAATCGAGAACACTAGTTAAGTGTAAGATTCAAGGAAGGGAAGGAAAAACCTAGATACACAGATCAAAACATTTCAAGCCTTCTCTCTCTAAAACAACATGTTATTTCCAGCTTCATCAAGAAACGTTGAGGCTATGGCCAGTTTAGCAAAAATGAGATTAGTTGGGTATAGTTTATGGGGATTATAAAGAGCAACATGTATGAAACATAATATACTGGTGATAGTCTAACATGATGCACTGGTGCTTAAAAGTTTGTAAATCCTATATATAGATAAAGGATATGGATATATATATATTTTTTCAATACACAATATTAGATAGGTATACATACAGTACACATACTATATGTATGTCCCAAAGTAATTTGATGTCAATACTACTTACGTAGATTATTTAAAGTATTAAAATATGATTTACTCATGGAAGTTTGTAATCTCTCAGATTAAAGTCTTATTTTTAACATTAATTATTGTTAAGGTCTCTCTGAAATGTAAATTTTTTTTCCTGGATTATGTTTTATTTGCACATTGTTTATTTTTTATGTTCTGGAACTGGAGCATTTCTCTTAATTTTTCAATGCTTATGCACATGCATTTTGGACTTTTGACTGCCTATCTACTTACACAATGTGAAATCCGACAACCCAGTCAACGTCTATAATGTCTATTTGGAAACATGGAATTCATCAAGCTGTACTCATTTGTGCTAGTTTCTAAGTCACAGTCCGGCTCCTAAGAATAACCCTGCTCCTCATTTGAGTAACTTCACCTATTGCTTGCGATTACAAATTGGAAGGTGAAGAGAACCAAATAAGAGTTAAGCACAGGATCAGTTGTTGGTGACTGCACAGACCACCACATATTACCCCTCAGCCACAAAGTATAGAAGAGCTGAGTAGGTATTTTTTATGGCAATGTGCAAGCTACAGTCAGGAAAACATGCATGTGTGTGCAAATCATTTTGTGTTTTTTGGTCAGTACAATGCTGGACTCACAAAAGTTCCAACTGCATGTTACTTGACCACTGCTCTGTCCATTTATCCTACCTTGCAGAAATTCCTATGCTAGCATATACTTATATGAGTTTATCTGTCAGGCTGTACTACCTTGTCAAAATGTCCTTTCATAGCAAATAATTGAGATTTATCAACCAATCAATTTTCTGCTTTATTCATCTTTGAAATTGTAGTAAAAAACAAGATAATCTAATGCACATCATACTAAATGTTCTAAATTGTACTAAATGGTAAATATTTTATAAATAGGACATCTTGATGGGTCATTATTCTCTTAGGTAGACTGTAGGTAGCACATTTTATTGTTAAGCTGTAAAATGGAACAGATTTCTTCTCATGCTTTTACTCATAGGCATAGCAGTGTAATAATTATTTTCAGTGAGTTGAGTGGGGTGAATTTCCCAGTGATTTGGTCATTTATGTATGTGGTTATTTATTTCTTTTATGACATTGAGAAAACTACACATACATTTAATATTACTGCTCTTAGTGTTTAGGCAAGTGTACAATATCTAGGCAGTTGGCTTTGGTACATCATGTGGCCTGCCAGGTTTACTCACCTCATGCTCAGTTGGCACACAGAATTCTATCAGAACTCTTTATGCACCTAATAGGCTGCTGAATAGCTCGGTTTTGTGATAAACTTTAAGCTGCAAGCCATTTTTTCTATCTTGTCATTAGAGAAAATTGTAAAATGATTACTATTACAGTTTGATAGAATCTTGAGAACATAGTTAATATCTGTAATGTTTGTAGTTCATCTACAAATTGTATTAAAAAGCAATCAAAGATTGTTAATATTGTTCTCTGTAATGCAGGATAAATTATACAGAATCAGCTTGAGTGAGGACAAGAAACTGTAGTGGCCTAGCAATTAAGATACTGAACTATGGAGCTAAATATAAAATTTTTCCTAAATTGGCTTAAATGCAATTTTAAATGAATCACACTTATTACAGTTACATTGCAGTAACAATGGTGTAATTACATAGTAATAAATACCTACTGTGTCATATTTGTGTAATTGCATTGAAATAACTGCTGTGTCATATCTATGTAATTACATTGTAATGGCCGCTGTGTATTTACATTGTTCAACCACTGTGTCTTAACTGTCTAATTACGTAGTAATATCTACTGTGCCATAATTAGAAATTACATTTACATTGTAATTCTCATTTACTTACTCACCTTCTTTCTTAA
Organism: Parotocinclus maculicauda; assembly: GCA_034780255.1. NCBI lineage: Eukaryota > Metazoa > Chordata > Actinopteri > Siluriformes > Loricariidae > Parotocinclus > Parotocinclus maculicauda. Next base: position 27,989 of record JAUZSU010021958.1, read on the forward strand.
CAAACATGGTATTAAACTGTGGCAAGAAAAGATAGTACCCTGAGAAAACCCATGTGGATACAGGAAGGACATGCAGACTCCACACAGAAAGGACTAAGACTACTCTACGCTGGGCCTGAGCCCAGGCCCTTCTTGCTGTGAGGTGACAGTGCTACTTACAGAGCCGCCATGCCACCCACATTGTATTAATGATTTAATAATAATGATTAAATAAGACTTGGTTTACAATAGTGAAATGAAACTGACTAAATTACATGATTACCAAATACCAAACATAAAATCTGTTCAGTTCATGTCCTTTTCATACCCAGCTGTGAGCACTTTAAATCTCTTCTCCACCCTTTAAATTGCGTTTTTCAAGGCATATTATTTCCACTGTTTTGCTGAGAGCTTGTTTTTATTCACACATTGCTGCACACACAATGATGCAAGCTGAATGTAATTTTCCTGCATCATAAACCTATTTGTTAGAAAATAATCATTACATATTCTGTAGCATACGTTTTGTAAATTTTGATAACTTGCATCATTTATATAGTGTGACATTGTAAATTTAAGACCGATGACAATGCATAGTCTAGAGCACATTTGCTAGAACAGATTTTCTAAAAATATGTAATTGAAGAGGCAGCGACATGAATACAAATTTTTTTGCAAAAAATCACATGCAAATTAAAGTCATATAGTTTAATTTCAGTTTATGCGTATTCATAAGTGTTCATAAGGATACATTATAAGAGTATGCTAAACTTGGCTTTTCTTTTTGCTTAAAAACATTTGGCAAATATTTTTATTAAATGTTTTAGTTCCTGTGGCATAACTGCCAAACTTTAAGCACTGTCCAATCAAAATGTCAATCAGTAGCATGCCTCAGCTTCGACTGACCTGACAATCCAAAACATACACAAGTACAGCTGCCTGTAAAGGGTCGTAAAGTGGCATCACACTAAGTTCCTATAATGTCATTTTGCAATTATTTCTGCATGAGTGCAGCACAGAACATACCCTGAAAGCAAAACCAGAGCCACAATAATTGGACTCAGAAAGCTAAAACATAGTCACATTAAATTACTTTACTCAGTAGGGCTTGTGAAAATGTGGTTCATTTTAAAACTAATTTGCTGCAATTATGCCATTCTTGCTTTTTGAACTGTGAAAAGGGAAAGTTGAAAAAACACTGCAATGAACTCTTGCAATGACACTTGCAATGAACCCTATTTGTATCTACCATGATACTAAATGTACTACTAAATGTTCTTGTGGCCTGAACAGATATCAAGATTTTAAATTTAAAAACTGTGTACAGTTTTAAATTGAATTTGTATAAGAATAGAAATACTATATTTCTGAGTACTTCTGGCAAAATGGTTCCATTGTCAGCTAGCCCCATTGCATCAATTATCTATGCTCATATCTACGCTTAGATCTAAACTGGAATAAATCTATTTTCAGGGTTAGAAATCTTACACAATGTTAAGGGTTCCTACTTCTTGCCCCAGAGCATTCTGCTGTCCTCGCCGATTGCCGTTACAGAACAAATCGGTGAGCCGGTTTATAACCTGTGCTTAATGACAAACACCTGCTTTTCCCATGACATAAGTGAGGGTTCTAGCGTTGTTCATGTCCAGGTCGTCATTCCACTCTACCTGCGCACCCGACCATCATACCGATCACCTTTATGGTTAGCTGGTTACGTACCGGGGCTTATAGTGCCGACGGACGCATACGGGGGAAACCCCCGAGGTACTTAGTATTTTAGGGACACTTTGAGGGTTTCCCGTTACGTACTCATGCGCTCCTTGCATGCCTGAGCTCACGCTCTTTTTGTCCTTGGTCACTATCGAGTCTCACTCCAGCCAGCTGCCCTGATTGAGATGCGCCCCGTCTCCACTTCGGCGCTTTCCGCGATTTATAAGCACCCGCACTATATGCGCGCCCGAGCTAGTGCTCGCCCTCTGGCGCTACGACGCCTTTCGCGATTAATTCGCGCCTGCACTACACGCGCGCCCGAGCTATTGTTTGCCCTCCGGCACTTCGACGCGTTCCACGATTTATTCAAGCTCGCGCGTGCTCGAGCTCACACTCGCCCTCTGCCGTTTCGGTCTACCTCCGTGCTTTGCGATTTGGAAGACGTTCCCAAATCAGTGCCTTATCGTGCTGTCTGCACGTCTGCCACCTTTTCGCTTTCGCAATCAGTTTGCGTGTTGCTCCCACTCGGGACACAACACAACAGCGTGCCTTTACTTCCTTTTTGTTTTTCTGTGTTTGGGAGCCTTTTGGCTTCACTTTTATCCCCTTTTAGTTATTTTTATATTATTTCCCCATTAATATTATACGTCGTGGGATTTCGTCACTCCCGCATTTTTGGGTCCTACCACATACCGTAACACACAATACATGTTTGCATACATAAAGAACTTGAATTTGTTATTTTAAATAATTGAGACTACAGCACAGTTGTACTGCAGCACAGTTTTGTTTCAATAGCCTTTGGAAACTCATGATGCTGCAGTAAAACTTTTTCAAGGACATTGTAGGTGGACATGATGTCGGTGACCATTTACATATTGAAGCTGATTAAGCAATTATTAATTACATATTGTAAATGTTCCCTTCCTCTATCTATGCCACCCTTCTCTTTGTATTACATCCCACGATGCTAGGGTAATTAAATTGAGGTAATATACTGTACAATTTTAGAGATAACCACCTGTTTAATTGCAATTACACCAAAACACTGTCAAATGCATACTGACCTGTCATATTTCATGTGTGGCAGCAGGACTAGGAAATATTAAATAAGCTGTGCTGTGCAGAACGTTAAACATGCTGCCAACGTGTTCAGTTTCAGTGAGGCTAATTAGCTTTGGAGGGTGAAAGTGATTATGGAGGGACATACGAGCGGTACGCTAATCGACAGATGCTAGCGCTAGAGCACCTTCTGTGCAAAAAGAAGTGCAGAGGAGCAGCTGGGTTTGCCACCAGCATCTCACAGTTGCCTGAGATATAATCTCCTATTGCTAGGCAGGTCCACAGGGCCTCCTGTATAGTAATTACTTCCAAGGAGCCCGGGGAGGACACTCTGCCCTGCGCAACACCCATACACTTCCAAAGCTGGCAGCAACAATGTGCTGCATGATGCTCCAGGGAATTGGGCTCAGTGGATAATAACTCTGTTTCTTACTCATGAGGAAATAAAACACAAGGGACCAAGCAGGATTGACTAGTGTAGATCTGCTTAGCTGCATTATGGAGGGCTCACTATTCCCAACAGCTGGGAACGCATGAAATGTAAAATGGCGGATCATGACCAATCTAATGACCCCGAGAGAATCCTTTTGTCTTCATTTTCTATTTAGTGGCATGGAAAAATCATCATTTGGAGTATGCAGCAGATGTGATATAACATAATAGACAACTTACTCTGGTACTGCTTTATACAACCCTTGCAGTTTAATACTGTCAGTTGGTTACGATATGTTACCTAAAAATAAATGCTTTTTGGTCGTTCTTGAAGCAAATGAGTATGAATTTTACATTTATGGCAACATTATATAACTGACACCCTCATCCAAAGTGACTTACAGCTAAGCTCAGTGGTTTAAGCCACTGGCTCAAACCTCCGACTTTGTTAGCCTGGGTGGTTTGGACCCAAATGCAGGAAGCAGGGCTGTGCAGAGAGGAAAGGACATGCTATATTGACACACTCCACAACAGGAGATGTTGCAATACATATACTGTTCACAGAAATTAGGGGATAGTTCCTAGTTTCACTCATTTTTATAAGCAGTTTATATTCATACATATATATGAGTGTTAAGATGTAGGTATGTATAAGGATTTAGATATGGGCGTTAAGTGCGGGAGGGAAAAAGGATAAAAGAAATAAAACAAAAGATAATAAAGGAGTCAGGATTTGAACTCACAGCCTTATGATTTATACTCCAGTCTTCATTCATTTATTCATTCATTATCTTCCTCTTAATCCATACGGGGTCGCGGGCCATCCAGTGCCCATCCGGCAACTTTGGGCGCAAGGGCAGAAACAACCCTAGATGGGACGCCAATTATACACTATGGGCCACTTTAGAGACACCAATTAACCTAACACACATGTCTTTGGACTGTGGGAGGAAACCAGAGTACCCAGAGTATATTCACGCAAACATAGGGATGACATGCAGACTCCACACAGAAAGGACCCAGACCTTTCCACCCTGGGACCTTCTTGCTGTGAGGCAGTGGTGCTACCCACCAAGCCACCATGCTGCCCCTACTCCAGTCTCATTCATCTCTAATCATTATGGATCAGTATAGTTTTATGTCCTATTAAAATGAAACAAGGTGTATCACAGTCCACACCCAGTGGACTTATTTGGAACAGGCTGAGAACAATAGCTTCGGTATGAAACATGTACGTTAGACATACTTTGTCAAGAAACAGTCAGATCTGAAGTCAGGACCGAAGTGCAGAAGAAACATGATCCCTACTCATTGCTAAGGAAGGATTGTTTTCTGACAAATTCATAAATGGAATTGACAATGATAAAGAAATTGGATACTGGTTGTTTTGAGAGGGAGAATGTGTTATGTGAACTGAATAAGCCCCTATACAAAGTCAGACACCAGAAAGGGATTTGGACCAGGGATTTTTAAACTTTTATACTTGCAAGGCAAATGCTCTACCACTGCACCACTAGCACAATTCACAACCAATAAATCCAAAATAAACTGCTTAATGATAAACGTTTGATATGTAGAAAAGACCTACATTCTTCCATTATGTGGAATTATTGGCATAGCATTTCATGGATGCGCTCAAATTTTATGCCCTGTTGGAAATGACAGAATAAGACTGAGAGTCAAAGGCATTTAACCTTTTAGTACAAATGTATTTTTCTAAAGCAACTCACTAATTGGAAGGTACACCACATATACCATATGACGGTGGGTCATTAGTCTCTTATGCTAACCTACACTATACTTGTTTTTTTTTGGCTATGGTGCTATGCCACACTAACAATAACATATCCAAAAACACACATTGTAAGAAAACCTATAAAGCTTTGTCACTAGAGGAATTCCAATTCAATAACTTGACATTATAATAATAGTTACATTTTACCTGAGAGGACTAAAATGACCATTTCACTTTCCCTGCATTTGCAGAATTGGGAAAGCTCATACATGTGCAGAAACATTTTCAAGATCCAAGTCCAGCCACATTAAGTAACTATTACTAGATGTTGTTTTTAAAGCTGAATGTTCTGTAGTTTTGACTGACTCAGCCATTTTGTTCACTTTCTTTAAGCCTCTTCCCAACATCCTGCATACTCTACTGAGCCAATAAAGGAAAGCCATGAAACTTGCTTACTGCACTATTTTTAAATCACTTTATCTTATGCTACACTAAGAAATGTCAATACAATTGCTGTCAAGGTAATGTAGTTACATGTTCCAGGTTTTTGAGTAGAAAGTGGACAAAAGTGAATACAAAATGTGTGAAGGGGAAGAAAGTGCTTTTGAATAATTTAGTTTTGTTTTTGCTATTAGATTTTGTAATTATTTTGTTCACACTCTGTACTTTTTCATTACTTGTAGACACCCAGGATATAATGACGCTGGCTAGATATACAAGCACGACCCATGTCCTTTAATTTTTATTTTCTTTAAACCATTTATTACGTTACTTTTAGCCTAGAAAATCGTCACATCTACCAATTCCTCAAATTGTTCTATGACTTAGATGGCATTCCACCATTGTACATTTTATTGTAGGGGTAAAGTGTATCAACCTCTAATACCACTGGAGGAGTCATTCAGGGGGCAGGTCCAACACAGTGTGTGTTGGCTCTCCAAGATTCATGGAGGACTGGCTCTGGTGTACATTACATGATCCTTGGTCAGACTTGGCTAGTACGTTCCCCTGACATTCATTAAAGCATAGAGAGCCACCAACAAGGGAGTGCCTGCTCAGCTTTTCCAAGCTGTATGGGATTGGCAGCTTCGGGTTTGGCTGCAGGGCAGCTGTGCCTCACTCAAGGGGTAGGGGATGAGCTGCGAGCGGATCCTCACTCGCTAACCCTTTGCCCGAACTGCATGTCTATAAGAATCAGAAGATTAGATAGATCAGCTAGGCTGGAGGGAGGATCATGGTCATGAGCACATCCCTGAGTCTTTTGCTGAGACTTCTTAGGAGTAGCACTATGAGGGTTTCCTTATTCCAGCTGCTCTCTGCAACCTGGGTCCGGAAGGCAATTATGTAATCAGTCGCTGGCCTGGTGCCCTGGGTAAGCTTGAGAAGGTGAGCTAACAGATGCTGCTCTGACAGGGTAACCCTTTAACCTTTGCAGCAATGCTGGAAGCTCGCCTATGCCTATATTCAAAAGCCAACCTCTGGATATGACACTGCACATGTGCACTTAACTTCTTTGGTCGACCATGGTGATTCCTGTTCTGAGTGAATCCTGTCCTGTTAAACCGCTTTATAGTCTGCAACTCACTTATAGGGTGTTGGCTGTCTTCTTATAGCCTAGACCATCTTTATGTAGAGCAACAATTTCTTTTTTTCACTTCCAGTGACCAGTTTGAGAGTGTGTGAGAGTAATAAAACTAAATTTAACAAACCTGCTTTCCATTCACACCTGAGAACTTTATACCAGGAAGGAAAAATGGCTAATTGGGTAGAATTTGGCCATTTTCACTTAGGGGCTTACTCATTTTTGTTGCCAGCGGTTTAGACATTAATGGCTGTGTCTTGAGTTATTTTG
>JAUZSU010021959.1:0-22365 GCA_034780255.1 Parotocinclus maculicauda
GATACTACCAGTTAAAGAGCAGATTCGACCAGTTACAGAACAAAAACGACCAGTTACAGACCAGACACGACAAGTTACAGAACGCATATGGCCAGTTACAGAACAGATCCGACCAGTTACAGAACAAAAATGACCAGTTACAGACCACATACGACCAGTTACAGAACAGATCCGACCAGTTACAGATCAGATACGTCCAGTTACAGAACAAAAACAACCAGTTACAGACCAGATACGACCAGTTACTGAAAGAGATGGATGAGGTTAATAAGCTTTTGAGAGAAGGTAAGTGGACACGTCTTCATATGAAATGTGTTTAAAAGTTTACTGCGTTTTTTTTTATTGTTTGTCTGTTTTTATAAAACAAGGTTGGAGTTACTTCAATTCTGCACTTTACTACATCTCAACTGAAGAAAAGAGCTGGACTGAAAGCAGACAGGACTGCATATACAGAGGAGCAGATCTGGTGATCATCAAGAGCAAAGAGAAACAGGTGAGAGAGAGAGAGAGAGAGAGAGAGAGAGAGATTAAGATCTTCAGGGTTATTTATATTTATGTTTTACCTTCCATCACAGGACTTTCTCTCTAAACTTATGCCCTGTGGTCGTGCTTCTATTGGTCTGAGTGACCCTAGAAAGACGAGAGACTGGGAATGGGTGGATGGAACCAAACTGAGCACTGGGTAAGAAATCTTAATGATTTATTCCAGTATTGAATCGGAATAAAGAACACAGAATATCGTTCATTATATCTGCTGTAATTTCTGTTTCTCTGAGTTTAGTTACTGGATGCCCGGGGAGCCAAATAACCAAGGTTATAATGAATACTGCGTTGAGATTCTGGATGGGAGGTGGAACGACTATCCGTGTTCCGTCAAACAAAAGTGGATCTGCGAAAAGAAATTTTAATTAGAGATCTGGAGAACAGAAAAGCTAAAAAACCTCAATCTCTCGTTTCCAGCTTTATAAATCTTACAAACAGCACCAGATCATCTGGAAAGTCGCCTGAACTTTTGCACGCCAGTTAGCGACGTTTCACTTAGTGGTTTTAGTAAATAACCAGTAACGCCGACCGTTTTCTTTTTTCTCTGAATGTTTGGAATGTAACGTCCTGATTGTATTCTGTCCAGGTCAGATTTCTTTCTGCAGCGCTGTTTCTTTGTTTTAACAATTAGAACTTTGTTTAAAAGCAGCTGTACAATTTTAGCTCTTCTTCTAATATGTAGAACCAATCCCAAACTGAGCAAGCCTAGGGTAACAGTGGCAAGGAAAAAAATGTTATGATGCCAAAACCTTGGGAGGACCGAGTAGATTTTATAGTAAATGGAGGAGTTTAATATATACTGTATATAGAACAGGGCATCATGTGACCACGCCCCTTTATGTCACTCCCTACATACCGCACTGCCGACTTCCTCATCGGGCTGGGGGAGAGTTTAGCTTTTTTACTAAATAAAAAACATCAGTGTATGAAATCACCACGTCATAAAGTAAAAAGAAACGATGGTTTATTGTAAATGTTTATTTGTTGGATTTTATATTTGTTCTGTTATCGGTAAATGATAAGATCAATAAAATCAGAGTTGTTTCAGCAGAAAATTTGACTCTTTATTAATTTTTTTTTTATCTGTTTCCTGTATTAACGATGCATTAGGTAGGACTTGGCTCTGAGGTCGTCCGAATATTTCTAAACTATAAAGAAAAAATAATATAAAAAAGACCTGCTTTGTGCTGTAGAAACATTCTTAGTTTAGAACACGGTGATGTAAGTACTGCTTCAGTGCTGTGTGAAAAAAAAAAAAATGTATTCAAAAAGGAAAACAACTGTGATGCCAAAAATAAGCCAAAAGCTAAAAAAGCCCGAAAACATTTATTAAAATCCAGTTTAAAAAAATCAACGCTAGCTGGGTTTTAAGATTAATGCTGTTTTAGTGTGTAACATGACAGTAAAATAATCATCTGTGTGATAGAGCTTTAAAAATAAATATTACTAAGTTATTAAAAGTAGCTGTAAAGAAAAAGTAGCTGAAAAAAACAAAATGTAAAATAAAAAGTGAGATAAAAACATTGTTTAAAAGTTAATGCTGCTTTTATCAGTGTAACAAAAAAGGGAAAAGGGAAAGAAAAAATACCTTTTTAGAAAGGTGATACTTGAGTTTTTCATTTATTAAATAAAAAAATAATTTAAAGGAAAAGATACATAAACAAACGAATAAGGGCTACGTAAAAATAAAATGGAGTAAAAATGGTTTTACAAATTAAGAAAAAATTCTTAAGCGATGTGGGGAAAAAAGTCCCGTTTGTTTTATCAGTATTAGAACATTTTGGTGTTTTTTTGTTGTTGTTTGTTATTTATTTATATGATGTTGTGGCTCCGCCCACATTACAGTCCGACAGCACTTTGTTTATTCCCTGCAGAATCAGTTCAATCAGAGCAGCTTAAGTTTTATAAAACAAACCCTAAAAAACCTGCAACCTTAAAAAAAACCGAGACGAAACGTAAATCAAAGTTTTATAAACTGTAAAACTGGTCTAAAACTTTAGAACTCATGTGTGACGGTAAGGGAAGGCACGAGACATAATAAAGCAGCTTTATTTATAAACCCGTTCTGGCTCTCGGTCCCTTTGATCTTTAGCTCGCGCTGACATTAAAGCGCATTTTGGCCACTTTTAGGCTCCTTATAATAACAAGTCAGTGCACTTCTGCCTTCTGGCGGTTCAACTGAGAAACTGCTGTCTCAGGGCAGAGCGGATCTTATTCTGAAACATTAGGAAGTTCAATTTTTGTTTATTTTTTTTATTTTTTTATGAAGCTGCACGCTAGAATTATGGGATGTTTTGTTGATTCCAGAAGACTCTGGTTGTTTCTAATCCTGTTTATTACATGGATGAGAGAGGAGAGCCTGAGTTTACCTGATGGAATGAAGGTAAAATCCGTTTTATTTACACCTCCAGTAAGCTGCCAATAAACAGACACCAAACCACTTCTAACAACCAGTTACAGACCTGATCCGATAACCGGACTGTAGAAATGATCTGCAGAACAGTTTAGATAAGCGGTCTACAGAAAAACTGGTGAGATAACCAAGAAAAAACGATTTCAAAGTGTGTTTGAACATGACCTGGGTTTATTTTTTCACTCTCAGGAGGATCCAGCTGAGAATTCCAACATCGACTTCAGCCGTTGTGGGATCTGTGCCGAGCCAGAAGGACGTACTGCAGTTTGGGTTCAGAACCGAAGTCCTTCTGTGGACCGTCTGCCTACAGGGTAGCAGAAGTCCTCCAGCACAAACTCTGTGTTCGTTCAGAGGTGAGCATGTGTTTGTTCCTCATCTAATGACGTGTAATTAGAAATATTGTTTAGAGACGTTTGAGACTCAGCCGACTTTTGGAAACCATTTGGCTTTGTTGGATGGTAGAACTTGGCGTTTGGTGTTTGAGACCATCGGTTGTGTTGGTAGAGTTTGAGTTGATCTACAGCGATTAGCAGTATTTGAGTAACATTCTAATCCGTATTACAGCCAGACCGACTCAACTAAGTCAAGAAATGAATTATATTACTTTAAGGAATGAAGGTCAGTCGATCAGAATAATGTCAAAAAAACTATAAAAGTGCAGTTACAAAGACCATCCATCGTTGTGCTGAAACTGGCTGTCAGCAGGAGAAAGAAAAGAAAGACCAAGAAAGTTCAAGTTCACCCACCTAAATGCTTCTCAGAGTTCAAGTGAATCTGGACTGGATGGTCGAATTTCTGCAAAGAAGCCACTTGGAAGGAAGATCAACAAGAGGAAGAGAACGGCTCGATCCAAGGAACACAAGGAACGGACATCAGACCGGTAGAAATCTGTCCTTTGGTCTGCCGAGTCCAGATGAGATAATTTAGGTTCCAAACCCCATGTCTTTGTATTTATTTGGAATCCATCCATGCCATCCCATCTGGTTTGTGCTTAGTGGGACCATCATTTCCTTTTCAACAGGAGAAAAATCCCACACAGTGACACACCCCCGGGGTACGTAAGGGATATTTGTCCATGAAAGAGATCGAGTGTTGGGTCAGGTGACCTGGCCTCCACAATCACCTGATTTAATCCCAATTTCAATGGTTTGGGATGAGTTGGACCAAAGAGCGAAGGCAAATCCACCCAGTCATCCCACTCCCAGGTTCTCTTGGCAGGCCGTTAAAAAGGTGGATCGACGTGGTGCCGATTGGGCTCAGGAGTTACTTGTACAGGCGGTGCATGTGGGAGAAGAATCGATGAGCAGCCCCAGAAGAAAAGGATGGAAAGGACAAATCTTACAGGAACATGACTCATTGTTTTGATTATTGTGGAGTTTGAGTGTAAATGTTAAACGTTAAAAGAATATTAAAATATATCTCTAGCGTGATCGATACTAACGGACTGTTAGTGGTTTGTGGTCACAACAGGAAGAGGCCGTAGCTGCTCTCTCACGTTTAGCGTGAGCTTTATTCACACTATGTCGTGACTTTTATGTTTCACATGTATGACTCATCTTTAGGGAGGCCTGCAAGCAGCCACTGTGGTACCCAAAAGATCCTGGTACTAAGGTCCATCTGCAGTACTTTGGTATTTTTTATATAAAGGACTTTGTTCCAGAGCTGGGCTCAGTAGCCGGTCGGTCGATGGGTGATTAGACAAAAAAAAGAACAATAAACGTCTGTACTGTGGATGTGTCACTGTTGCAAATCACCGAGCGAAACATCGCCTTCTTCAGACATGACGTGTGACCGGTGGCCACAGTTGGGGAAGTAGGAAGCCAGGGCTTTATAAAACGTAACGTGCTTGGTCGGCATCCTTCAGATCAGCGTGATGGACAATCCAAGCATGGAGCTGGACGAGAAGATTTATGCGAACGCCGAAGTCATCGCAGGGGCCGAGTCTGATTCTGACGGCAAGCCGTGTGAGGACGTGAACAAGGACGTGCAGAAGGCAGAAACCCAAGAACCCAAGTCCGGTAAGAACAAGTATTTCTACCCAAGTTCTCAAAGCGGACGATGTTTGAGGTCAGACTTTAGCAAAAATGTCGATATGCGTGTGGTTCATCGGCGGCCGGTACTCAACATTTCAAGGGGGGGTTAAAAACAAACTTTAAAAAAGTCAAAAAATAGGAGCCACTCGCTGTAATTTCACCTTAGTAGGAATCTTTCAATTTTAAATCTTCTGTAGCTGAGCTGCTTATTCATGCTTTTATTCTATCTAGACTGGACCTTCTGTTCTGTTTAAGCTTCCCTGCCCGTAGCGTAACGAGGCTACAGTATGTCCATAATTTAGCAGCCAGGGTACGTGTACTTGGGCTTCTGGAGCTTCTTTTCTTATCCATGTTCAAAATTGTCTTTTGGGGTTTAAAACTCTTGAGGGTTTGGCTCTTTGCTATATTTCCTTCTTGCTCTCTTGCCACCTTTTTTGGAACGTGTCACAGGCCTCAAATGCAGGAACGGCTGGTTAGTAAGCAATGAAATAAAGGTGAGCAAACATAACCTGAAAAATCTTGGGTTTCTACCGTCTGCAATGACCTATAAGATTTGTAAAATGACTCAACAGATTTTGTGTTTGTATCTGTTCCTCTCTAGGAGGAGACACGGCGAAGACGAGATGCTGGAGAGCGAGTGCAGTGTGTCTGATCGTGCTGTGTGGTCTCCTGCTGGCTGGGGTTATAACGCTGTGGTTGAAGTTCAACACGAAGGCTACAGAATGCAGGCAGTTACAGACGAGATATGACCAGTTACAGACCGGATACGACCAGTTACAGACCGGATACGACCAGTTAAAGAGCAGATTCGACCAGTTACAGAACAAAAACGACCAGTTACAGACCGCATACAGCCAGTTACAGAACAGATCCGACCAGTTACAGACCATATATGACCAGTTACAGACCAGATACGACCAGTTACAGACCACATGCGACCAGTTACAGAACAAAAACAACCAGTTACAGACCACATACGACCAGTTACAGAACAAAAATGACCAGTTACAGGCCACATACGACCATTTACAGACCACATACAACCAGTTACAAAACAGATCCGACCAGTTACAGACCAAAAACGACCAGTTACAGAACAAAAACGACCAGTTACAGAACAAAAACAACCAGTTACAGACCACATATGACCAGTTACAGAACAAAAACGACCAGTTACAGACCACATACAACCAGTTACAGAACAAAAACGACCAGTTACAGACCACATACAACCAGTTACAGAACAAAAACAACCAGTTACAGACCAGATACGACCAGTTACAGACCAAATACGACCAGTTACTGAAAGCGATGGATGAGGTTAATAAGCTTTTGAGAGCAGGTAAGTGGACACGCTTTCATATAAAATGTGTTTAAAAGTTACTGCGTTTTTTTATTGTGTGTCTGTTTTTTATAAAAGAAGGTTGGAGCTTCTTCAACTTTGCATTTTACTACATCTCAACTGAAGAAAAGATCTGGACTGAAAGCAGACAGGACTGCAAATACAGAGGAGCAGATCTGGTGATCATCAACAGCAAAGAGAAACAGGTGAGAAAGAGAGAGAGAGAGAGAGAGAGAGAGATTAAGATCTTCAGGGTTATTTATTTTTCTGTTTTACCTTCCATCACAGGACTTTCTCTCTAAACTTATACCCAGTGGTCGTGCTTGGATTGGTCTGACTGACCAGAAAAAGGAGGGAGACTGGGAATGGGTGGATGGAACCAAACTGAGCACTGGGTAAGAAATCTTAATGATTTATTCCAGTATTGAATCAGAATAAAGAACACAGAATATCGTTCATTATATCTGCTGTCATTTCTGTTTCTCTGAGTTTAGTTACTGGATGCCCGGGGAACCGAATAACCAAAATAATGAGGACTGCGTTGAGATTCTGGATGGGAGGTGGAACGACTTACCGTGTTCTACCAAACAAAAGTGGATCTGTGAAAAGAAAGTTTCATTTGATGACCAATGACCAATGAATTCTTCGTTACTCAGCCTTCAGCACGTTTCAGATGAAGCGTTACACTTTGCTTTCGGTTCTCTAAGAGCCTTCTGGAACTAATTAACGACAAGAACCGAGGTAACACCTAAACTGTTGATGTCCATGGGGGTCCCTGTCCTAGTTAAGAGGGTCGGACCCACCCCAACCTGCCTCCCCGTAATAGGATCTCTTCCAAACACGACCGTCCCAAAAAAGAAAAATGTCAAAGGTTCATCTAGAAATGCTTTGTGTATTAAAAAACAAAAAACAAACCCAAATAACGACTATTTAAAATAGCAAAGTTGCCTTTGTGGAAAACTTTAAACCGAGTGACCGCTTTATTAGAGACGCCCGGCCTTTCGTTTACGTAGGACATGTGATGATAAAGTGTAGTTTTCATCGCATCGAAATGGAAAAATACCAAAAATCCAACCTCCCACCCCTTTAAAACTAAGGGTTCCCTCATTATCGACTCATTACCGCGTTCAGAAAGCAAAGCAAGGTTTACGAACACAAACTATTTGTTTTTCCTTGTCGGCAGTATAGGAAGGTTGATGTTCTGAGATCTTGTAATAACGGTGTACTTTTCCCTCTAAACAAAACATTATTAAATACTATAATGATGTACACCACATTAAACGTGTTTTCCATTTTTTTTTTTTTTTTCCATTAATTGCTTTTAAACTAAATGCTAGCATGCTGCGTGTAAACCAACGATACGTTTTTGAGCATTAATCAGTCCCTCAGCAGGTGGACTCGGGAAGGTCGACCATAATAGGTCGGTTCTGAACAGAGAGAAGGTCTCCATCTGGATCATGGATTATGGATCTCAGGGTCACAGTTCTGCTTTGATCTGTTTTCTCTTCCCGTCATCCGTCTTCCATTTGAAAACAAGAAACCAATTTCTTAATCGAACCCATTGACATCACTGAGACGCCAAACCTGATCTACGTACGCTTTAGAGGAGCTTTGGAGAGCAATTCCAACGTCAAGCTGGTCGATCACGGGCCCCGTGCCGAGCGAGAGGCGCATGCACCTCTTAAACGTGGGTAGATTGTGTTCTAGGGCGGTTTGGGTTCAAATTAAGACCTTCTGCAGAACTTCTACCTACACAAGTCCTGACCTCATCCAGCACAAACCCTGTAAGCCAAAGCTACAGTAAATGATATGAGATTTTTCAGCACTTTATTCTAAGGCCAGACTTTTTTTATTGCTTGGATCCGCCGACGATCATATTTTAAGAATACAAAAAAAATATATATATATATTTTTTTTTTTTTGTGGTATTTTTCGGACCCGCCGCAGCACCAATGGTTAAAATAAAATAAAAAAAGATATATATAATATATATTTTTTTAGCTTTTTCCACCCTCCGGTGGAGAGCCAAACGTTTTCTTCATTTCATTTAATTTTTTTTACAGATTCACTTTAATTTAATTGTAGGGTAAATAAATTTGATTTTTAAATAACAATTCATTTTTATTTCTTCCTCCTTCCTTGTATTGATTTCACATAGTCCTCGAGAAATTGAAAAGTGCTGAAAAGTAAAGATTTATTTGTATTTTTTTCCTCCCTCCTTAGTAGATTCTTAAGTAGAAACATCCGAGGAACAAATAATTAAAAAAGTCTGGCCTTATCGCGGGTGGTCCTGGAACGTAAACCCCCCCCAAACGAGGGAACACTGTATTCTAAAGGTTGGTCTAAAATGTTTATGCTTGAATCTTTGAGCCGGACTTTTGCACGCAAACCGCTCGGGACGGAGCGTTCCCAAAATAATAACGGTTAATTAAAAGCCGAACCCTGTTCCTACAGGGCGGCGTTTGATTTGTGTTTGCCGTAGCGCGGCGCCTAATGAACTGTTTACATACGTCGGCGTCTCTGAGAACGTGGAGTAACATGTGGAGAACAATAGGACTTCCAGCTCATATCAGTGGTGGGATTTAATCTTAGCAGCTGCAGCTTCCTTATTGAATGTGAAACTCCTGCTGGTGTTTTTATCATCATGAGACGAAAGTTATATCATATTAAACTTGGAACGCTAACCCTAGAGCGTCAAAATGTTAGGGATTCCAGCCAAATACGGACGAGTATCCTCTGTTTAGATCAAACGTTTGCGTCTTTTAAATGGAGCAGGATCCCTCCAGATAAAGAACGTCGTCGTTAGGCGGCGGCAGATCCTGAACGTGAATCTGGTTCTTATTTTTAATTACGGCAGCTCCCGGGAAGCGCCGGACCTTCACAATGGAGCGTTCAGTTCCCTCAGGAGCACAATCATGTCTGAGTGACACTTCAATTAGCCGCCGATCCTCTCCTGGACTAACAGAGCGACCGTGGGCGTGCGAGCGCGACGAGGGTCGTTAAAACGTCTTTAGACTTTGCCTGGTTTACTCAAGGCCCATGATTAACTATCTGCACTCTCGCATTCTCTGTAGGAACAAAGCAATTTTGCTCTCGCTGCAGAAGGTCTGCTCGTAACACCCAGCAGGAACCTGGAGATGTTCTCCTGACCTGCTCCGTCCAACCGGATCAGAAGATCAAACCCCCCTGATCCTCTGGTTATTGGAGGGTTTTTTGGAGGAGATGCTGTAGGGTTTAGATTGACTTATTTTAAACTTGTTCATGGTTCTCCGCCCTCCCAAGCTACCCCACGTTCCAAAGGTTCCACTTCAAGAACGGAAATATTCGAAGTTCTGCATATGCCCCATGATGCAAGTGATGGATCCGTTCCTCCCTCCAGCTTTCCAGTTCTTCCCACAGGTGTTAAGTGGGGTCTGTGTGAGTCCCTATCAGCAGGTGTCTCTATACTTTTGGCTCTAATCAAAAAGTCCTGCAGTGTTTTTTTGTTTTATATGGAGGGTACGATAAAGGCCTGTTCGTACTCAGGCCGCCTTTTTATTTTTACGTTCTAAAAGACTGAGCCTAAATTCCAAAATATTGTTTATCCATAAAAAAGTACGTTATTAATCGCTTAATTTCCACAGTATGTCAGAACTACAATTCTATTATTCTGTCTAGTTCAGCTGCCCCCAGTGGCATAAATAGGTATTACACTTCCTTACAATCGCTGCTGAAACTAGGAATAAAAAAACGATTCGAATGAAGATTTACCACACACTACAATGTATTATATTTACAAACGCTGTTACCCATAATCCCCTGAGAGTCTGATGCTCTTATAGCAGAACCTTCAGCCTGGAGATATCAGCCCTTACATAAGCGCTGTTGTTTTTATTATTCGAGCCTGAGAGCCGTTTGCATAACTTAACCTCTGTGCAGCAGGACGGAGAGAAAAAAATCCTCTGTATTTAACATTTTAAATGATTCTCTTTTCCGAAACTCTCCGAACACTCGACTGATGTGTTTTTATCGATTGGGAGGATTTGAGGAAGCGTGGAGGAGACTCTGGAGCTTCTGTAGGCAGAGGGAATCTCTCTGATATCGTTCCACACGAGAACCGTGTCCGTCCACATCCATATTCATGAACGCCGTCGGCAGGAAGGTATCAGAGATTTTTACGATGCCTTTGCTCGTTAGATCGTCTTATTTGCATTTCTTCACACCGTGCACCGTGAACCTTTTAGTGTGAATTAAAGGTGCTTCATTCCAAATTAAATATCCCCCAACTTTTGTGAACAGTGTGTGTGTAGAGATAGATTTAATCAGCTGCCCCTAGTGGCTGAAGTTGGTATCACACTGTAATCTTCACGTTTTGAGACGGCGCTGGTTAAACTCTGCGAAAGTTTGCGGTTCCTTCAGTCAAATTTCCCGTTCTTTTGAATTTCTAAACGAAGAAACAAAGCTAAGTCTCTTTTATACCATACCGTCATGAGCACTAACCCAAATCGTTGCTCCTGTTTGAGGTTCCTTCCTGAAATGTTTAGATACCGGAACCCTGGAACGAGCCTCGGCTTCGAATTATTAGAGAGTAAAAGCAGGCTTTGCGCCGTGTTTTTGGTGGCGTTCGTTAAAATCTCTTTTGGCTGATTGAGACAGAAATGCTGGTGAGAGATGATAAGACATGAGAGAGCCGAGTGCTGCTGGTATGGAAAATTAACAGCGAGTAAACGTGCTTCGTTTTGTGGCTTATTTAAGCCGAGAGGAAATCAGAAATCTGACCGTCACACCCAGTCCAGTCCCTGTGACTCTGTGACCCAAACGGCAAAGCCAGGATTCGAAAGCGATTGCGTTTAAGACGACGTTATGACGGAGGATAAGGTTTGACCCCAAGAGCTCCAAAAGCCTAACGACCTTGAGTGTGTTTAAAAGTAATGAATGAGGAATTTCCTTGGTTGGCTTTATTAGGCTCTTTGATAAATGGAACCGAATAAAGAGAAACGACGCTGATGACTTCTTTAATACGCTTGACCTGACGGGACACCGTGAAATTGTATTAAATGAAAAGACACATATCGGCTCGAGACGTTTTCTCCCACTCCGTTCTGCCTTAATGAGGCGCAATTAAGCCGTAACTGAATTTCCTCGTTCGGAATATGCTCTGGAATTCATAGTGCCATTTAAAATCTGATAGGGTCGCTCTAGCGGGCCGACAAAGGGGCGGGGAAGCTCCAGGTGGGCATTAGAGGCGAGGTTGGTGACGACTCACCCCTGCTTTAAACACAGGTTGATGGAGAAGTGAGTAACAAATCAAAAATGTGCATTTCGGACCCTATTTGTGGTAGTGCAGAAGTCCCTCTGGATTAATGAGACACTTATCTTCCAGGGTTGCCAGATCCCATGAGAAATAAATGGCACGGTCAGTGGAAAAAGGTCTTTAGAATAAGGGGACCTGGCAACTGTGTCAGGCTAAGTCTTGTTTATCAGATTACTTAATCTGGGTTCTTGATGGGAGTTTAAACCCCATAATGAGTTTAAACGAGCTTAACGTGAGAACAAACACTTGGCCCTTTTTCACCATGATCAAATCCAAACTCGAAATTCGAGATTAACCGGACCCGATTAACAGAACCGGAATCCCTGTGGGTCTGTGTGATTTTGATATAAAAATAACAAACTGAGAAGCCTCTCCTCGTCCCTGTAGCATCACCTGTCAGCACGTTTAATCATGAAGAAACTCGTTAGGAAGCTCTGAGCAGGGAGAGACTCATTAACTCAGCGCTGTCAGTATCACTGCTCCTTCCTTCAGAATGTTCATCCTACACGTTCTGCTCCGGCACATCTTTCATCCCGACTTAAAGGGTAAGAGAGGGAGGGAGCGGGTCATAACGGAGAACAGACCAAACCACACAGACCTCATCAGACCTCCAGAGTCCACTAATGGATCTTAATGAACAACCGCTAATAATCAGCGGGACTTCAGGCTTTTCTGCTCGTCTCCACGTCTGTTAGAGAAACGAAACAAACGGGCGTCCAAATACTTTTGGATTGAGTACCATATGTTTTTCTTCGTTTTTTATTTTTTTGTTTTTCCTGCCTTCGCCGAGAGAGGCGAGTCATTACGAAAACATGAGCGTTGCCTTTCAGGCTCGACTCTGGAGCTTTAAGTGTTAAGTAATTAAGCTGAAGTGCCTCGGGCTCCTTTAGAGCGACTGCTGTTTTGACAGAACGCTTGCTCGTATTGTTGCACCACGTCTTTTCCTGCCATTTTTAAATGTCGTCTAATATTAAAACCTGTTTATACATCTAATGTCTGCGCCGTTCCTCCGAACGTGTCGTGCTTCCTGAATAACCCAGGAAAATAGAGAGAAAGAAACAGGACAGGCCCTGAGGCGCATTACGACACAAAATAAAATAAAAAAAATAAAAAAACCCAGACGCACCATTTGAAGTTTGATCAAACTCGTGCCAGCCCGAGGCGGCACCGGTGATCACAAAGTTAGGAGTGCAAATCCCCGGACTGGGCCGTGAAGGAAGTGGTTTCACAGCACACATTTAAATCGGATGTTTTAATCTGATTAAAACCCGGAGCCTCTGAGCAGATGATTCGGAGGTGCAGATTTGGGACGTCGACCCTCTGATCTTAGGAAACAAACCTGCAGTTTGACCTCCTCTTCTCGTCCTTCTCCGATGGGAACGTCGATTGATGAGGACGGTAAGGAAAAAAGGAGCGGTGGGTGGAGGGACGGATGATAGATTGATGATAAATTAGCTGGATGGATGATTGGTGGATTGAAAGATGATTGGATTTAGATCAGTGGGCACGTGGTGGATGGATTGGTGGGTTTAGGGCTTGGCAGATGGATATATGGCCATGGTTGGTCATTATTAGAATGGATAAGTGGGTGGATGGACAAATAAATACAATAAATGGATTGAAGGATGGATTATACAGTATAAAGGATAAATGGATGGACTGGTGGGTGTACGGTTTGGTGGACAGGAGGGGAGAAATGGAAACGTGGAAGCATATTGTTTTATACCTGGAGGGTTTGGAGGAGCAACACAAACCCAAGTGTAAACACAAAACCAAGCCATGTCCTCTTAAAGATCAGAAGGAACCAAACCCATGTTTGTTTTTAATAATGGATGGAAGTTCTGCTTCAGACTCACCGTCCCATCGCGCTGTCAAACCGTGTCAGACGAGCTTCTGATGCTGAACCTTCCTCACCATGTGCCCCTGCTTGAGGCGACGCCCGGCAGCTCCCGGACTGCATGCTGGAACTATTGTAACATCTCCCTCGGCGATCAGGAGCGTTTAACACCTAAGACGTGATCCGTCACAGGCCGTCAGGTTCGCTCACGTCTGACGGTCGAGGTGGTTTCAGAGCCCAATCGAAGACGTGCCTTCTGAATCGTCTAGAAGGAAGTAAGGAGGTGTACACAAACCGACGCCACCAACCCCCCCGCCCCCCCATCGAGGAAACGAGAAGATGAAGAGGCCGCTCATTAGGACGAGCAAACGAGGACAGCTGGGAGATTGATTAAACGAGGGGCACTTACTTATGCAGACCGGACCAACATCAAAAGACGTTATGGAAAAGGAAGCGGCGCTGAGTGGAACGGCTAATAAGGACGACGTCATTTCCATCAGAAAAGATCCGAAAACAGGAAGTGACAGGTTTGTAGAGGAGGCTGCGTTCAGAAGGCATCTGCTTCTTAATCCCAAACCGTGAAAAGAACAGCTCAGTCGTTAATGACTACGTTTGGAGAGCGTTCCGCCAAAGCCGATGATGCCAGTTGGGAACGATGTTTACGGAGCCTGATCAGGAGATCCTGGAGTAACTGAAGAATTAAAGATGCGTACAGCCAAAGTTATGAGTTATTAATGATGTCCTGTTCATAATTAACCCATTCGCTCTTAAAATCCTTCATGGCCTGGATGTATTTAGTGATGGAACGTACCCTTAGTTTCATGGAAGTTCTGAAGTTCTGGATGAACCCACAGGAAGATCAGTAACCAAACTCTGGACAAAGATGACCTTTGGTCCATGATGAACTGGAATCAGGAGGACCGATGTGTGCTGAGAAGCTTCACCATTACACCCCCGGCATCTGATCGTACCTGAAATGGAGCGAGGTCGTTGTAGATCTCCCCTGGGAACGTTAACGAGATCCATTTGCGTTCCTCTGCTCCTCACCATCCAGCAGCCCATCAAACGTCGTCAGGTCTGAATAATGAATCATGTGAATTATAATAAAAGATAAGCAGATGTTGAAGGTCACGTTTCGGGTGGCTCTCGAAGATCTTTACATCTTTTCTCAGAGGGCGAAGCGGCCATTAATTTCAGTTTCAGTTACGACGTCTCGCCCGTGGCTTGGCCAACACCAGGGAAATGACTTCCATTCTGACGGCCCTCTTTATGACTCGAGTATTAGCCACGGGTGACATGAAACCTCGGCGCAGCTGCAACCTGCTTCTCCTGAGCTCCTTTGAGCCTGCGTTTTATAAATCCTACAAATTCACTGCACTGTGTGTAATGGATCAAACACTTACACACTGGCTCTAATTAAAGAATTCCTTTGAAGAAGGTTGGCGTTGCTGCTTCTCTGTAAGGGAGATCGGACTGCTGAAGGACACGTGGCTCAATTTATTTAAAAAAATATTTATAAATAGAACGCTCTGGAAATCCTTATCACTGGGTACCGAGTAATATAAGCTGTTGAAAAAAAACAAACCCCAAAAAACAGATTTCTACACATTTTCTTTAGCCATGCTCACTGTGATGGGTTTGATCTTCTTCACAACTCCAACAGCCATTACTGGGATGTTCCACTCATAATCTGCTATGATTTATTTGAGATTTTTGCATGTTCCTCTTAGGATCCTTGAGATGTTGTACCTTAGACGTACGATTTGGTCTTCTTTGGAGCTTCGTTATGTCTTCCAGAATATCCTTTCTGGTTTGGTAAAATGTTTGCGATGCTTGAACTGCTTCTTTTCGGATCCTTGAGATGTTCCTTCTTAGATGTTCGAGGTCCATTGAGATGTTCTTACTATAGATTTGATATGCTCCTCTTAGGATCATCGAGATATTCCAATGTTAAGATGTTTGAGATGATTGAGATGCCCCTGTTGAGACCTTTGTAAATGCTCTCTTAGGATCTTTGAGACGTTCCTCCTGAACCATGTGAGATGTTGTTCCGTGGACCTTTGTTATGTTGATATTGGGAATGCTGAAATTTTCGTTTAGGATCCTGGTGATGTTCCTCCTTAGATGTTTAAGATGTTCTTGGTTGGACCTTTTGGTTTTCGAGATTAAGATTAAGTCCTTTATTAAGATGATTGAGATGCTCCTGCAGAGACCTTTGTGAATGTTTTCTTAGGATCTTTGAGGCGTTCCTCCTGAGCCATGTGAGATGTTGTTCCGTGGACCTTTGATGTGCTCCTCTTTGAGATGATCCATTCTGGATTATTAAGATGTTTGAGATGATTGACATGTTGATATTGGGAACTCTAAGATTTCCGATTAGGATCCTATATGTTCCTGCTTAGATGCTTGAGATGTTCTTGGTTGAACCTTGGTCTTCGAGATAGTCCTTGATTGAGATGCACCTATTGAGACCTTTTGAGAATGTTCTCTTGGGATCTTTGAGACGTTCCTCCTGCGCCATGTGAGATGAACCTTTGTTGATACGTTGATATTGGGAATGCTGAGATTTTCATTTAGGATCCTGGTGATGTTCCTTTTAGATGTTTGAGATGTTCTTGGTTGGACCTTTTGGTCTTCGAGATGGTCCTTTATTTAGATTTACATTTACAGCATTTAGCAGACACCCTCATCCAGAGCGACTTACAATCCAAGCAATTGTGGGCTAAGGGCCTTGCTCAAGGGCCCAACTGTGGCAGCTTGGCAGAGGTGGGATTTGAACCCTGGACCTTCTGGTCCAGAGGCCAGTACCTTAACTGTTAGGCTACCACAATCCCAGATGGTTGAGATGATTAAGAGGTGTCTTTTAGGACTTTTGTTTCAGGATCTTTGAGATGATCCTTTATGGACGCTTAAGTTGTTGAGATCTTGTTGTTCCTCCTTAGATGTTCTACGTACTTTATGAAGTTCCTCTAACTATGGTCCTCTTAGGACCTTCGAGAGTCTAACCTAATAATAAACTGTGTATTGATCCGTCAGTTTGTTAGACTACGTTTAATTTTCCGTTCCTCTGAAGCCTATGAGCCTCTCAGTCATCATTTAAATCTCCGAGGTGCCACCCAACCTTTAGACACGATGGTCTGTTGACCTTTTTAGATACCCGGTTGCCGCAGGTGGTCAGTTATCTCCGAGAGCGTGTCTAAAGCTCAGAACAGCAATCATGGAGACGAGTCCTAACCACGGATATTTTGGTGGCCAAGCAGCAGGAGATCATTTCTGACTCTGAAGCAGGTTTAATTTCTGAATAATAAAATAAGGGAATGAATATGTAACTGAGTTTAGGTTACAGGAGCTTCCAGAAAGCCTCACATTCAGTTCTCATAATTGAAACATAAGCAGTGATTCAGACTCAGACGTGGAAGTAAACAGAACTTAATAAGATCTGCGTTATGACTGCGCTCCTTTTTGCATCAGGACTTGTTTGTTTGGATTTGATCAGCTTCGTCCCAGCAGGCAGAGCAAAAATCTCTCAAGAGTCTTAGAGGCTTTACTGAAGATCGGCCAAGATTCCATGGAATTCTTTTTCCTTTTGATGAATGAACTCTTATGTCGGTGACCTTGAACTGGACTGGCATGGTTTAAGATTTAGAGAAGGTTGTGGTAATTGAATAAAACCACGTTGTTTAAACGTAAAACCCAGAAGCGGCGAGAACGTAACCTTGCGATCGTCTGGAACCCTGATAAGCGTTATCCAAACAGAACCGAAAGCCCCCGAAACAAACTGCTGCACTTAATTACTAGCAAAGAAAATAATTTGTAAATCCTCAGTCCTTAATTACGGCGCCTTCGTTTCCTGCAGTAAAACATCTGTGAGTAATCGCTCGGCTGATTTCATGGCCGTTCCCCCGAGGTGGCCTCCTCGTTTAATGCATGAACCTGCGCAATTAGAACGCGCCTTAATTACAACGAGGACGGTTCTGTGTTACAGCGAGCTTTCCGAGGCTGGAGATGTTGGGATGAAGAACGTTTAAATTACTTAAGCAATTACAGACGCTTTTGTTTTGTTCTCTCGCTCCTGCTCTGTGGTTAATGTAGGGTAACGGTGGGAGGAGCAGATCTTTCTATTCTTGGTCAAACGTTGGGTTCTTACACTGATATATCCGGTTCAGAACCCGGAGAAAACCCACACAGAAATGGGAAGAACATGCAAAATCCACACAGGCACTGGGATTCGACCTTGGGGTCTTGAGAATCCCAATATATGGGATAATATAGAGATCTGGAAATCAATCTTCAATGCTTTTTATGGTGACATTTGGATGGATGGCAGGAGTCGGTGTTGGTGCAGCGGGTGAAGGTGGTGGTGCAGCGGGTACGGGTTTGGTTTTGGTGAAGGTGTTGGTGCAGCAGGTAAAGGTTTGGTTTTGGTGAAGGTGTTGGTGCAGTGGGTGAAGGTGGTGATGCAGCGGGTACGGGTTTGGTTTTGGTGCAGCGGGTGAAGGTTCTGAACTTGGACCAGACATTTGAGAAGCTTGCTGTAAGTAAGACCTGTATCTTTGAGGCTGTAAAACCGTACGAGGGCTGTAAGTGTACAGGTAGTCGTTGGAGAGCTCCCGAAAACCAGTCCAACCCTGAGGCAGACGGGCTACGGCAGCAAGAAACTGGGTCCTGTAAAACAGACAGAAGTTATCTGTAAATGGGGTCCAAAAGCATGAATCCACGGACCGACCGGCCTCGTGCCGAGCTTCTGGTGTGGATTCCTCGGTGCCGGTCTGACCTCCTGATAATTAGCCGTCACGGTTCGAGGCCCACAGATTATTCTGAATTCTGTTACCGATGATCCGCGACCGCGATCGGCTAACCTGATGACCAGAACGTGCACGAAACGGAGAATTCATCTGCTTCTTGGCGTCCGTTTCCTCTGGCATTTCGCGGCTCGGTCCACCGTGGAGGCGAGAAAAAGTGTGGATCGAGTGAAAGGACTTGTCAGCTTTGATTTATTAAGTGCAAGTCTTTTCCTGACCTTCTGTTAACCTGTCAGCCGTAACAAAATGGATGAACCTCATAGCTCGTCGCTCCGTGATTGGCTTTTTCCGGGACGCGGAAATAAGCCGCCCATCTTCATGTAGCGCCTCGTACGCGGCAGTAACGAGGTCTGGAATGAACCTAAAGAGGATATGCAGGATCTGGATGTTGATCCATAGGAGCTGGTCGATTGGTGAGATGTGCAGATCTCTGGAGACAGGAATGAAATATTATCTGGTGCAGACGCGCTCCCGCTAAGCCTGGATTCTACAAACACGCAGATGTGGACGCGTCTATGTATTTATGATGTCATAACCTGCTGTTATTATTCGCCTCTGCGCTCATCGATCTTCCCACTCTTACCCAGCGTTTGTTTTTGCCCCGTCAATTGCTTACTCTTGCAGACGATGTAAATCAGGGTCATCAATATTGATTCAGATGTTCCTTACACCTCTGTCTGAGCCCGAGGCTTATGTAGACCAGAAATATTGCTCCTGATAAAAAAAAATAAAAAAGCTAGCCAGCCGATTGTGGGTGTAAAATCTTTTCTCTTCTGTTTTTTGTTTTGTTTAAATATAACGAGATTTCGATCTCCCAAGCTCCTCAGTTCTCTGTAGTAGCGGACAAGAGCAGTGACCACATCAGAAGACCTTAAAACCTTTAATAAAACCTGGACGTGACCCTCAGCTTTATCCCTGAAACACTCAAAGTCAAATGAATAAAAAAAGCGGGGGGTTATTTCCCCTGGACAGCTGTGTGTCCTTAAGTAAACACACTTTTGGGTGAGAATCATCAGACAAAAGGTTTGGATTTGATTAAAAGCATAAAGATTGGACTTTGGAGTCCAGACTGATCCTATTCCAGAGCGATGGGCGCCTCATGCTTACCCACTGTACCAGGCACCTAGGGCAGTGTTGGACCACAATGCCAAGGTCTCTTATCTGTAGAACCTTCATTTTACCAAACCGAAACGTTTCAGAAGAACTAGTTGCAGATATGGGACCTTGTACTGAACATATCTTCTGCAAACCTTGATTTGTGGATTCCAGCACCTTTTATTATGGCCCTGAAGATCATGGAGCACTGGTGGATCAGTCCTTTTATCATTGGTGCTTTGGTTTTTGGTGTGGTCATGACTCTGTAATTATGATCACGTCACGGGGAGAAGTGAGGTCTTGTTTAGGAATTCCACCGACAAAATGGACGCTTGAGCAGCCGCCACGTCAAACAACATCAACTCTGTCTTCAACTGTGCAATCCAAGTTGTTCTTCTGTCCGTAAAGAAACCTAGGAAGCTGCGTTCCTGCACCACCTCTCACCGTATCTTTGGTTCTTTATATACTAGAGTGAGTGATTTCTCAGGTGAACACCAGAAACTGACTGCAACATCTCAGCAGGAGACCAGTAAGCCACTCGACTGCACTGGTTCTGAACCAGAATGGAAGAAACTCCAGCAGAACTTTCTGGATTCTTATTGAATAATAAGGCATGAACTGGACCCATGAAAAGTTTGCACACCCCTGGTGTTAGGAAAAAGGAGAAACCTTAAATGCGGCACAATCGTGCAAGCTCGGTGTTGTGTAAAAGTTTGTGCCCTTGCAAACTCTTGTTTTGAACTCGAGTCATTATCTGGGCTGCCTCACTGTTTTTCGCCGAGTTCCATGTTTGTGTTCCACTTCCTGCTGCGGTTAAGACGGGTAACCGGGACTATTTAAGCTCCCAAGTTTGTGTCCCACGTACCTAAAGCGAGCTTCTGCCTGGAATGCAGATGCTTCACAAACTAAAGAACTAAAGAGAGAGAGAGAGCTATTTCTGTCTCCACGTTTTCCTTCCACATCTGCTGCTGCTTTCACCAGGTTTGTCTTCGCTCAGTTCGGTTCTGGATCTCGGATCTAGCTCGTTAAATACGCCTCTTAATTAGATCCAGCTGGGCCGAATTTTCGGTTTAAGCTGAGAACATTCTGGAATCGAGACGTCTCTGGTGCGCATTTCAGCTCTGTTTATTCATTAGCTTATTTATTTAGGATGCCAGGGCAGGTATGATGCCAGCCCACTGCCACAGAGAACTGGCGATGGGCACGGTGACGAGTCCGAGCCAAAGTCTGGACCTTTGTGCTTTCGGTGATCGGACCGTGAAGCTCGACTTGGGCCTAAAAGTCGTTTAAGAGAGACTGAACGTTAGAGCTCGACGATTCCAGACAGAACAGTTGGGAAGGATCTTCAGTAATGATGAGGAACCTGAAGAGGAACCCGTGAAACACACACACACACACAGTCAGAGGAGTGTTTGGAGAAGGTCTAACATGACCCGTCAGACAGGAAGCGTGTGACTGTGCCACCCTGACTGACAGGATGATGATATTTCTTCTCGTGTCTCCGTCTCTCTCCTCATTAAATCGGGGCCGAGTGGGAGAGATTCTGTTGCTCATATAAACACCGAGCAGAATCAGGATGAACCCGGGCACCCAGGACCTTCTCAGCTGGCACTGTTGCTGCTTGTGTTTTGGCTTTTTGACAGGAACGTGAGGGCGTCTGCTGTAGCGGGATGTAAGGTTGGGATTGCTTTTTAGATCTGGATGCTGCATCAAATACGAGCTGAAATTAATGAGTAATAAATCATTAATTACACCGTTGGCACCTACAGTGTGTAAGGCTATCGATGCCACACCAGTTGGTGACTAGGGCACAGGAACTAGGTGGCAGTGAATCCAGAGCTGGGTCGTCACCTAGGGTTCTTCCGACTGATCTGATTTGTGAGTCGTGGTCCAGTTTCAGTGGAAAACATGAAACTGTATGGGCACCAGTGGCTCGGTTGGGAACCAGAAAGGCTTAGCGCCCATTCCCAGTGTGATTTTTTGGGAACTTATTTTCCTGGTCGACAGTTTTTCAAGTTGGCATAAACAGATCAGACGTTTTTATTCCTTATACCTTGTTTGTCTAAGCGTTTTTTTATTATTTTTTTTATTCCAGCTATATTTGAAAGAACAGAACACGAGGAGATATTTGCTGAATATCAGAAATGTTTTCACGGCGCTCCTTTAACAGATCAGCCGAGGTCTCGGGCTTTGTACCTGCCAACTAACAAACGGTTTGCGTCAGCGGTTTTTTGACTTCGACCGGTGGGTTACGGTGGACGAGAGACTCTGAGGTTTAGTGAGAGCTGTGTAGGTGTTTGATTTCCTGACCCAAGGTTGTGCTACAGCTGCTGTAATGAACCTCGCTGAAGTTTCTGAACGCTTGTTATTTATAGATGAAGCTGTCAGCTGAAGCGGAGCAGCAGCCAGTGGGAGGATCCGGCTCAAAGTGATGAAGAACAGGATTGTTTATCCTGCTTTTTTTAATCAGCAATATGTTAATTAAGCCTCCAGCTGTTGCTCTCAGCTTGCCCAGGGTTTGCTCCCAGCTTTGTGCTCTGAAACCAAACAGAAACCAAACCGGCGCAAACCTGTGACGGTAACGAGCGTTTTGTCGCCGCTGGACCCGGATTGGATGCGAGTTAATCAGGGACAGAGTCGACTTTAATCTCCTGCATATATCAAAGAGCTTTCTGCCCTGCTGGAGTGTCGCGTCACGTCTGGAACCTCATTATTACACGATTCATTATCGTGTCATTATTTTAAAAAAAGCTACTGCGACGAAACTTCTGAGGAAAGCAGAATATTTTACAGTGTAAAATAGATCTGGCACCTACACTGCTTTTTAGTTCGAGGCTAAGAAAAGGTTTTAATTAGAGCTGGATGTAGAAGAAACTCTCAGATCTCACACCAGAATCACCAGCTCATTCCTCCCACAACCAAAACACCGACTCCCAGACACGGCCGCCCGCCCGCTGTAACCACATACCCACTCTCAGTACCCATACCCTTACCCAGCCCCCATCAG
>JAUZSU010021960.1:0-10720 GCA_034780255.1 Parotocinclus maculicauda
GCCGGTCCCAAGCCCGGATAAATGGGGAGGGGTGGAGAAAGCAATAGCAAACTACTCCACTATCCTGCCGAAATACTCAGTGGATCGCATCGAGGAAGGACAGAGATGTGCGGAGGTTGGTGGTCCATCGAGTGACCGAGGGTCGGCCGCGACTGTACGGTTAAATTCATCAATTCAATTTAATTGACCACACAATCCTTGAATCCAAACTCTGCTTGTTCCCCTGCGTTCTAGGAGCTCACCAGCTAGGTTTGTGCACACAAATCAGCCAAACCTACGCCTTTTATTGAATGTTATATAAATGTTAGTCAAGCAAGTTTCTAGTTCTTAAAGTCTAACTCAAGTGATGTGACTTGAAGTAAAATCCCCCAAGGGTCATTTCAAGCCCTCATTTGTACAATTTCAAACCAAGTCTCATTATATTCTCCAAAATATCTTGACTATATGGGGCTTTCACTGCTGTGACTCTAAAAAGCATTAAAAGGAAGTTTAACACATTATACCGCTGCACAGGGGTGTGAGTGATAGCGCGGTCTCTAGTTTGATCCATGATGATTGGCTGTGTATAATGTTGTGTTCCGAACAGACTCCATCTGTGTGCAGTTCACACATCCTCCCTGTGTCCGTATGGGTTTACTCCAGGTCCTCTGATTTCCTCCCACACTCCAAAGACATCAGGTTAACCCTTTAAGGACCACGGGACATATTCATGCCATACTTTTAAATGGACTCCAAGTGTGATTAAAACAAACTACAGTTCTGAAAGAGTTAAAGTGAAGTGTTGCAGGGAAAAAAGTTTCTTTCTTAACCCTTTCAGGACTGTAGGTTGTTTCAATTGTATTTGGCATCCATTTAAAAGTATGGGACAAATATGTCCCATGGTCCTCAATATATACCTGGTTTGTTTACTCCAAATTTTAAATGTGTGAATTTATGAAATCCTATGCCATGGTGTTCTGCTCAGGAGAATCTTTTGCCTTGAAAATGAAAATGAATTAATGTAGAATTTATACAGTACATAACATTTACTGTGACCAGGCTCTAAACTGGCAATTAAATAAATACATATTCAAAATCACTTCACAAGACAAATCAATAATAATCCAATAATCCATGTCTTTCAAAATGTAACTGGTAGAAGCAAATAATTAGATCTAATATTTGTTTTACATTTTTTTGTTATTCGTGGCCCAGATGTTAGTTCCCATGTCCACGTGAGGTATGTCAAGAACATGTATATGATAAGTCAGCTTTTTCCATTCGAGCTTGTCAAACTAAAACATAGGATTGATTAGAAAATGCCATATTTCAAAAGGGCTTGGATATTGTGCTTTAAATGTATAATCATATCATTAATGATATTATTTTTTCAGTTCTCCATATAGCATCACCCATATTTCTGTACTGTATTATTTATTCAATAAATCTGATTAAATCATTCTAAAATAATCATTGGTATGCCAATGTTTTTTTTTCTGTACCCTTCTTTAGTAGGCCTTATTTTCCAACTGGCATGTTTCAGCAGGATAATGTTGAAGGCTCTTCCTTAGCCTGCCCGGTCACCAGATTTATAACCAGTCGAACATTTATGAAACCGGCTGGTATGCCAGCTTCAGCAAACTACAAATAGGTAGAATAAACAGCTGCAACATCTGTGGAAAAAATATGTAACAGGATACCATACAGTATGCCCCTATGCCCTACCGTACCTCGCCTTGTATCCAGGCTAGAGGCGGCCTAAGTGGGGAACTACAGCCTCTTTTTAATTGTACAGTTTTCCCCATTTCGAATTATTATTTTGCTCAAATATCATATTCACTTACAAATATCATCATGAGATTTGTACACAAAGTTTCATTTGATTCCAAGAACTGATTTCTGGAACTGATTGTATACTATTTCAGTTGAACACAGCACAGAACATCTTATCTTTCCATGTCCTTTTTTGTCCATCTGTCATTTCCCAAGCAAGCTAATAATTAATTTCTGGTTTATTGGAAACAAATCAGTAGCTAGAGAATCCTATAAAAGGGAATTTATCCGTGTAACTTTTTACTGAGCATCAGGCAGTGACTCCAAACATGAAGTGTCTCATTTTGCTCTCACTCTTTGCAGTGGCATGTAAGTCTCGACTGACTTCTTATACTATATTTTGAATACTCAATTGAATATGTGTTTGTTGTCTGGCGTTGTAATGTCTGACCGTTATTCACTGTCTTCCTTAATACTCTCTAGTCACTGCCCCCATTAATGATGACAAGATCGTTGGTGGATACGAGTGCCGTAAAAATGGCCTGCCCTATCAGGCTTCTCTGAACGTTGGCTACCACTTTTGTGGAGGATCTCTGCTCAACAACTTGTGGGTCTTGTCTGCTGCCCATTGCTACCAGTCGTAAGTAAAGCCATTTTGAGTAACACTACAGATTTCCGATTAAGTCGATTTTCTAATCTCTATATAATTCTGAAATTCATTTGTACATCAATTTTAAACAAGGTGAAGTGTTAGGTCCGAACAACCATGTGAATGGAGAAAATATGACTGAAATGAATGAAATTTTACTTTACATAGCCCTGGGTGTCGATAGAGAGGGTGTTCACATGACGGGTTAATTCACCGCTTTCCTCTGCCTCACAATATTTTGTTCATTTACAGATCTTAGATACCTTTATATAGAGTTAACATTTCTTATTCCTCTGAAATGCTAAGCCTCTTTCATCCTATTTTGACCTCAACAATCACTGAGACGTCTTTTTGAACCTAGACGCATGGACATACGTCTGGGAGAGCACAACATTTTTGTCAACGAGGGAACCGAACAGTTTATCGGCTCTTCCAAGGTCATCCGTCACCCCAGTTACAACAGTGGCACCCTAGACAACGATATCATGCTCATCAAGCTCAGCCAAACCGCCACCCTGAACGGCTACGTGAACACAGTGTCTTTGCCCAGCAGCTGCGCTTCTGCTGGTACCACGTGCCTCATCTCTGGATGGGGAAACACTCTCAGCAGCGGCAGTAAGTATTTCTTTTATCCTTCATTATACTTCAGTGCACACCAGTAGTGTGAGCTCAGCTCAGCATTGAAGAATTGAGTATTATTTCAATTTTAAGTTCCATATATATTGTAAAGTAATGTTGTAGACTTATTTACTTTTGTGTTATCCTGAGTTATATTGTAATTCAGGGAAAGGGGGTGGTGCTGTCCTAAAACTGTTTTGTGTACACAGAGCACTGTGTTTCCATCATTGTGTGATTAGATTACTATAAGATGCAATATTTCTATTTTAAAGCAAACTACCCTGACACCCTGAGGTGCCTGGACGCCCCCATTCTGAGCGATAGCGCTTGTAGGAATTCCTACCCCGGTGAGATCACCGGCAACATGTTCTGTGCTGGCTTCCTGGAGGGAGGCAAAGATTCTTGCCAGGTAACACACCGATACAGGCTCAAACATGGTTCACCTGATGTCCTGCCTCTTTTTAGTATAATGTAGTAACATTTATTGTTGTGGTTGTAGTTTTTAATTAAATAACAACAGGCCAAAAATGGGTCTCACCCAGGAAAAATGTACGGTTCTGTTCAACTCGAAACGCGAAATCAAGCACTACAGAGTGGTTTAGATTCACAATAGCCTCTTTACTTGTTTATCCACTTTATTACTGTATTCCTAGTGTAAATAAATCCCTATGGGTCCTAAAGTGGTTAGTAGTGACAGCCAACCAAAAGGAATACAGGAATCCTTTTGGCTTTCAGGCTGCAGTTAGCATTAGCAACTGGTGCTTCTGAGGGGTAACTTTTGATCCATTACACACTAAATTGCATGATTTTTCATGTCGTTATAATAAAAAAGCCTTTATGTTAATGATTTTGGCCAACTGTAGATTAATGTAAGAGTACATGTGTTGTGTAATAAGCACCGCTATGATGCAGTGTTGGCTATATTCATTCTTATATATTGCATTAACTTGTGATTTGCCAGAATCTCCATATAGCACCAGTCCAATAGAGCTTGATTTATACATATAATGCCTTATACAGTGTGACATTTTGGGGGTCTAGAGCATTCAGTTGAATATTTTAATATTGGAATTCATTCAGTTTAATATTTTGTATGGGCAAAATGAGCTCAGTACTTAACTGGAACCAAGGTACCACTGTCCCATGACATTAAAACAGTAAAACTGTTAAGCTTACAATTAAACCATCAAAGTCATAGTTCCACTTTGACCTTGTCACACTGTAGTTCAGCCATACCCTGGAGAAAATGTACTACGAGATTTCATTGTAAAACTGGAAATTGCTTGGCAGTTTCTTGAACTTTCACAGTTAGGTCATAAAGCTCACAGTTCTACTATGGATTTTGTTGGTCCTTTGGCCATTTTATGGTTCTCCTGTTCAAAATGTCACAGTACATTTTCCTGGGCTCTCCTCTTTCAGTGTTTAATGATATTGACTCAAACAGGTCAGCTGTAAACATGACATAGTTTAAGTGACTGTGGTAGCCTAGTGGTTAAGGTACTGGACTATGGACCAGAAGGTCCTGGGTTCATATCACACCTCTGCCACAGTTGGGTCCCTGAGCAAGGCCCTTAACCCACAATTGCTTGGATTGTAATACTGTATTAATTGTAAGTCGCTCTGGATAAGGGCGTCTGCTAAATGACAGAAATGTCAATGTAAATTGCCCTTTAGGGATTAGTAACAGTTCGATCCTGACCATGGACTTTAAGTTTGCATGTCTTTCCTGTCTGTGTGGGTTTATTCTAGATGCCCTAATTTCCTTCAACAGACAAATACATGTATTATGTCAACTGATTATGCCACATTGGCCTGATCTGGGGGTATTTCAACATAAAATATACATTAATGATGGTTTTGATGTAGCATTGTATGTCTGCTCAGTGGCTCCCAGGTTCAGTCCCAGGGTGGAGTGGCCTGGGTCCTTTCTGTGTGGAGTCCGGTTTCCTCCCACAGTCCAAAGATATGCGTGTTAAGTTAATTGGTGTCTCTAAAGTGGCCCTTACAGTGTGTGCACCCTACGATAGATTGGCGCCCTGTCTAGGGTTGTTCCTGCCCTTGTTCTCAGAGTTGCCGGGTGGGCACCGTTAAAATACCGGGAGATGATCTTCTGAGCGTCCCTCTCCTCCCTCAGGTACCACCAAGTGGGCCTGTATTCATGCATTTGGGTTCGTGTAACTGTTTATTGCCAATTTGTCTAGCAGGAAAATATGTGATTCATTGTAATTCATGTGCAAATGTGAACGAATAAATATTTGAATTGCTTGACAGCATATTTTCAGCTGTTGACGCAGAGTTTAATTAAATTAGATTAGTAAAACTTTGTGTTAAAATTTTATGAACCGCGCTATTGCATGCCATTGCTGATGTGCCGCTGACAATTCTACAATAAGTATGATGCTATCAAGTCAGTATGGACCAAAATCACTGGGAAATTTTTCCAATACCGTGTTAAATCTGTGCCATAAAGAATTAAGGAGTTCTGACCCACTTCTGTTAACACTCAAGGAAGCCCTAAAGAAATAAAACCACGATAACCAAGCAGGCCCACCCACTAATAACCAACTTTATCCTCACGAGGCGAAAAATTTGTATTAGGTAATACCAATACCGTGTTTTTATTCTCATGAGTTTTGTTCTGACCCTGACTAAATACCTGACACTTGAAAACAAAAAGCTTTCTGTCTCTTCTGTGTAATCTGCTCAGCATAATCTCTCTCTTATTTGATAAGCAACATAATCTCTAACAGTTGAAGGTGACCCAGTGTGTGATGATTCTAGAAAAAGCAGGGTTTCATTATGCTGCATCACCCTTCACTCTGCTTCATTATATACACAGAGATTACATGGGAGGAATTTAGTGCATTAAAATACTAAAGCATGGCTTTTAGGATTAGTTTGAGCTGTCCAGGCAGTGCATGGTCATGTGGCATTTGGTAGGCATGTCTAGTATGACTTGTAATCAAGAGAGCTAGCAGGAGAAATGAAGGGCACAAAGGTGTACAGCATGAGCATTCAACAAAGGGCCATTTTTCAGTACATTGGCAGTCTTTTGTGCTGAGGTCGCCTTTGGCAAAAGAAACAGCAAGAAACTGTAAAATAAACGAAAGTTTAGTAAAAGTCCCCAAAGATGATGTCACATAATTAGGGAGAAGAAAAAAACCCAAAATCCACATACGTCTTCATTTAACTTTCCCATACAAGCGTAAATCTTTGTTTTTGTGATATTTAGCTAAATGTTTTTGCCTAAACATTTAGATTGTCTCATGTTTTTTAATTCCAAAATTTGTTCTTAGCAGAGCCACAACTGGTGAACAATGAAGTAAGAAATATAATAGGAATTGATCATGTAGTCTTTTGCAGATGTCTGTTGGCACACTATATCAATTGGAATAAAAACAGAGACTGGAAGGTATTTTAACTTAAAACATACTAATTTCAAGTAAAGAAACTTGAAACCTCCAGTACCGCCTGTAGTTCAGTGTTTAATAAATGAGCTCATGGTGTGTGCTTACACTGTATATGTTTGTGGTCAGCGCTGTTTAGTAATGTCATAATCCTAAAGCATGTGCTCTTAAAGTGAAATCCAGGTCATGGTCACAGTCAAAAAATAAGCAGGAGTCAGCAAACCATCACACGTATAAAAATATTAGATTTAAAGTATTTAGCTTGCCGTGCAGTTACAGCTGAATTTAGTGAAAATATTTATTATAATCAATATGTTTCTTATTTACATTACTGATTGAATATGTTTCTTATTTACATTACTGATTGAATATGTTGTACACATACAATGTTGGCCAGAAACCTGAGTACACTGGTGAAACGGTTTGTCTGGATCTTTGTGAAAAAGGATGCATACTCCTGGAGGATAACAATCCAAAGCACAACCCAAAGCATTTATGGGGGCACTTGAAGACGGACTAGTCAAGCATACAGTCATCACATGATGATCTTTGGAATATTGTAAAGTCATTCTGAGATTGTGAGATTTTACACAAAGTTGTGGAGTCCATGCCAACTTAACTGCCTGCTGTCATTACAGCAAAAGGGGGAACATACAAAATTCTATTGAATATGATTTGTAATGAGAAACATTGTAATCAACTGGAGTGAAAGACACAATAAATTGTTTTAGTAGTGAAATGCTTATGCAGCGTTTGAAAATTTAAATTGCATTACAGGAATTGCAGTGCTAGATACACTGTTGTAATTTGAAAAGTACAGTAGTATTGATGATTAACTTTTTATAGAAGTCACTTAAATGCATGTTTGACCATTTTGTTGTGTTTCGTGTTTTTGACCGTGTAAAATCATAGCATAGCATCATTGACATCTTTCCAAAGCCTTTGCTACTGTTGTTTGAAACTCTTGCTTAATGCTGTTTGCATTTTATGATAAACAAAGTAAGATTTGATTAAAAAACTTATTTTTGCTTAAAACACCTTTTTACTACTGTAGCAACAGCTTTTCGTTTATTGGTACAGTTTGCGGTTTAGTGGGTAGCACTGTTGCCTCACAGCGAGAACATCCTGGGCTTGGTTCCAGGTGGAGCTTTCTGCGTCCTTTCTGTGTGGAAACCGCATGTCCTCCCTGTGTCTTTAAGGGTTTACTCCCACAGTCCACAGACAGGCTTTGGGTTAATTGATTATGCTAGTGGCCCTGTAGTATGAGTGTATCAGAGTGTTAGTGTATGCACCCCACAATGGATTGGCGCCCTGTATGGTGTTGTACCTGCCTTGTGCTCTGTGACACCGGCTTTCCCGCGACAATGATCGGGATTAAGCAGTTAAGAAAATAAATGAATGATTTAGTTCAGGATGAGTTGGAAGTGGTGATATTGTAATAATATAGAGTTCCTATTTCTTAAGAGGATGAAGTTAAAAGTTGCTTACTGAGGCGCTAATTAACAGTCAAACTGCCTCAGTATGTGAGATGTTTAGAGTGAGATAGATTATGCTGTTTCATTTCAGCCCACAACAGCAATCAACGCCAAGAACTGGAAGAAAAAAATCCATACATTTGACCTATTTTCTTTACTGATCAAAGTCAATACACATTTTCCAACCCAGTTCTCTTTCATTTCATCTCTTGAGATACAGCATGGATCTGGATTCTTGTTGAGATTAAATAAATTTTCTTCCTCAGTCACATAATTCTGTAACACAGTCGTGTATGCTTTATTTGTTGAACTCTGGCTGAACTGAGGATTTTTTAAAGCAAACTACATTAAAGTTTCTTAAACTACCATACAAAATGGTGGCATATTAATACACTATAATGTTGCTATGGACGCTATAGGTGAGTAACTTCATTACTATATACTATGAACGCATTACTACTCTCTTTTTCTTGTTAAGGATCAAATCAGTTTAAGGTTTTCAACACATATTTAGTTAACGG
Source organism: Parotocinclus maculicauda (assembly GCA_034780255.1). NCBI lineage: Eukaryota > Metazoa > Chordata > Actinopteri > Siluriformes > Loricariidae > Parotocinclus > Parotocinclus maculicauda. The sequence goes on from JAUZSU010021960.1 coordinate 8,423, forward strand.
TTTAAACATATTTTGTTGTGTTGTTACTTTAACAACTTTCTGTGTAAAACTTTCTGGATGGGGATGGATGGGATTAACCGTACAGTCGCAGCCGACTCTCAGTCACTTGATGGATCATCGATCTCCACACATTTCTGTCCTTTATCAATGTGATCCATGAAGTATTTCGGCAGGATAGTGGAGTAGTTTGCCATTGCTTTCTCCACCCCTCCCCATTTATCCAAACTTGGGACCGGCGTGCAGCTGTTTCCAGTTACACGGGTGTGGTGTTTTGCATATGCAAGTCAATGACAATTTGGAGACGCCAGTTAACCTAGCACGCATGTCTTTGGACTGTGGGAGGAAACCAGAGTACCCGCAGTAAACCCACGCAGACACGGGTAGGGCATGCAGACTCTGCACAAAAAGGACCCAGGCCCAGGATATGTAAACGATTACAGGTGTGGGTTGATCAGACGTCTTGCCACACGAGGGAGTAAAAGTGCTTCCCCTGCTGCCCTATAAAAAGGCTCTCAGAGGCCACTTTTGGGCAGTGCCTCTATGACGCACTCGAACATATTTTGCCCAGCCATTGGACTGAGTGATGATCATTTTGATTGCGTGTTGTTGTTCTCTTTTTACAAATTTAATCAACACCATAATTCTTGAATCCAAACTGCTTTTGGGATAGCCACACATGTTACGAGCCTCTTTGTGTGTTTGTGTCTGCTGATTTGCCGTGTTCTGATAGGTTCCCAGATTTGCAAACATTGAAACAGAAAAACATTTTGTCTATCTCAATTCTATGTATCAAAGTCACGTTTTATCAATGATACATTTGTCATTTAGCAGACGCCCTTATCTAGAGCGACTTACAACTCAATACAATACAGTCTTACAATCCAAGCAACTGTCAATTAAGGGCCTTGCTCAGGGACCCAACTGTGGCAGAGGTGGGATTTGAATCCTGGACCTTCTGCTCTATAGTTCAGTACCTTAATCACTAGGCCACCACAGTCCACATGTGAGTCAAGCAAGTCTTAATTTCTTAGATTTGTGCCTCAATTCTCCAACTCTATAAACGTTGTGTTGGTCCCATTTACTCTCTCTTATGTTCAGGACCCCCACAGGACCAGTACAGATCAGGGCCTGTTTGGGTGGTGGATCATTCTGAGTGCTGCACTGACACTGATATGGTGCTGGTGACCAACACGTCAGTGTTTAGGATGATCCACCGTAACTGGTTTGGTCAGGATTGGATTAACTGACATAGATGATGATGGTGTTCCATCTGAAAAGTGTTTCCTGAATTCCTCAATATTTACCTTTGGCCATTTGTTTGGGAATTCATTGATCAAATTTAGACTCTTAACGATGATGGCACAGCAATTGGCATGTCAAGCTTCACCCCTCTGTGCTGCTGCTGGCTGATATTGCCAAAAAATGCAGACTCTGGAGTGTCAGTGTAAAAAAAAATGGTACACTAGACGCCACTCATGGACATAAATCGTGCTCCTTTCAGGGTGCTCTCTGTCCCTTTATGATGCCATTTCTCTAAAATCATCAGCTTTTGGGGGATCTCTCAATAGTAGGGGACCTTGGCAATTGCCTTATTGTCTTATTGCCCTAGAGCTGCATCTGGGAGTTCCCAAATCAAATAGGTGAAGTGAATACAGGAGAACATTCTAGCAAGTCCAGAGAGCTACATATTTTTGTCGGTGTTCATTTGTAACCCCTATTGCATTGCTGCCAATTTATGCGTTATTTTATTCAATATTTTATTTAAAGGGACTATATAATGTATTATAAGTCTATATTTATTACACGCTTCATATTATGTTCTGCCATTTATCAGTCTATATTTTATTAGATTTTTTAATGTTAATATGTTCTCTCTCTTATGTATTTAGCTTATGTTATTGCCAATATTATTGTACATTTATTAATTAGATTAAATTAAGATTACATATAACCTCAAGCTGGTCCCTTTTTGTGTCCAGGTCCTGCTAAGGTTTCTTCCTTTTTTGTTAGGAAATTTAAGCACAAAGGATGGAGGGGGGCGGCACGGGGGCTCGGTGAGTAGCACCGCTGCCTCACAATAAGAAGGTCCGGGGTTCAATCCCAGGATGGAGAGTCCTGGGTCCTTTCTGTGTGGAGTCTGTATGTCCTCCCCGTGTCTGTGTGGGTTTACTCCGGGTACTTCGGTTTCCTCCCACAGTCCAAAGACATGCGTGTTAGGTTTATTGATTACTCCAAATTGGCATTGACTTGTGTATATATGTGACTGGTGTTGAGATGAACTTGTGTATGGATATAACC
>JAUZSU010021971.1:0-10720 GCA_034780255.1 Parotocinclus maculicauda
ATAGCGATAATTAACAGCAACGCCATTTCGAATAAAGCCAAGCGTCTTATTCGATGTTTGGAAAATGGGTCGCAAGGCAGATGTGAACGATTGGCAAAAGGGAGTGATTGCATTCGGGCGTGCAAAAGGCCATAGTGTGAATGAGGTAGCTGAGTTTGCAGGTGTATCAAAGCGTACGGTCATACGGGTGTACCAGCAGTGGCAAAAATCCCAGTCTACAGGAAATTCTCGTCATAATTGTGGCCGAAAGACGAAACTGTCATACAACGATCGCCGGCGTTTTTCACAGCTTGTGAATAAAAATCGCTTCGCTTCGAGGCAAGAATTGCTTCTAGAAGTCAACGCAGGTCTTTCACAACCAATTTCTGAAAGAACACTCCGCAGGGAACTGCATATCATGAACATATGACCAGAGTGGCATACAAGAAGCCATCGCTCCCTTCTGCTCACAAAGTTGCCCGATTACAACAGCGTGCGAAAATACACAGACTGTTCAGAACTAGAAACGGGCTGTCTGGTTTTTGCCTGCCTGTCGCAGCTCCCGATTCGTTTGGCTACTTATTAATTGAGAATATTCGAGTTCACGAATATGCATGTGCTGTGCATATTCCATTTGGACAGGCAGACTAAAATAACGGTGATTAAGAAATTAAGATGTGCTATGTTTGCCCTGCCACTGTCTCTGTAAAATGTGACTGATAAATAAAGTATTCATTTAGCAGATGTATGATGTCCCTTTGGTTCATTTCAATTGTATTTCATTGCAAGTAGTTTCAATATTACAGTAATAGTTATATCTATATAATATACTGCTCACAAAAATGAGGGGATACTTCAAAATGAAATATCCCATAATTAAATATCTTCTAATTTTTGTGAGCAGTATAGTATATGATAGTTTATGATAGCATGGTAGTCATTTTAACCCTTTATATGTATTGTACAGTTTCCTTGGGTGACTAGAAATATGCTTATTAAATAGAAATGTTAATTGTTATTAAGTGTCTACATGGATTTAGTCTAGCCTTAAAAACTGACAAGTATTAGTGACAAAATAAATGACAAGACAGCACACTGAGAAGTAATTCTCACTATTTAATCAATAGAACCCTGACATTTCAGAGGGATATTAAAGACTATTCACTTTGAGCCAGAGAAAGTCACAGATTTAAGTGATAAATCACTTTAGGCCAGACTAAAATTTTCTCTCTATCTCTAAGTGAATTACAAAGTGAATAAGGTATCTAATGTCCCTCTGGAATTTGAGCTTTCTATTCATTTACCTGTGACGTTATAAATTATTAAATCAGCGTGTCCCAGACTAAAAGCAGGTTTTATTTATGGTATAAACTTAATTATAAATTTTACCTAACAAGTGTCTTGTAAGTCTCCCAAGGACACTGTACATTAAGTATAGAGAATGGAGACCTTAAATAAAACTTAAATGTTTCTTAATCTTCTTGCTATAAAATGCAATTGAAATAAACTAAAGGAACATCATATATCTGCTTAATATTTTAAGTGCAAGGTGTGATTCAAGCTGGAGGTGGTTCAGTGATGTTCTGGAGGATTTTGGTTGACGTGACAGTAAATTTAAACCATAATGGATAGCCAGGTTTTGCATTCTGTTCACTGTCTTACTGTGAAACATAACAAACCTGTCCCTGTATTCCAAAATGACATGTTCACACAGTTGCAAATGTGACCGATTGGCATGAGGAACATTTACACAACGGACCTGCAAAATCCACAAATGTGGATCCTATGGGAAATCTGTGGGACTACCCGGAACAACATGTAAAATGCCAAGAAAGGCAACAATGAATTCGGGCCAAACTAAATTCAAGCTGAATTCTTTATTGCAATTCTTTGATTCTTTGGGTTGCTGATCATTGACGTCGCCTACATCCAGAATCTTGTTCAGTCTATGCCATAATCAATTTGTAGCTGTTATTCATGCTTAAATAATTGGATATACTGTATTATACACTATTAGGTGTGTTTGATTAGCATTATATAACAAACAATGTGATTGTACAGCACCACTCATCTTAGCTCAAAGTATAAACACTAGCAGAAACAGCTGGAGCATTGTATTTGGACTTCTGCTTGTTTGCTTTTACACCATTACTTCAGAAGTCACAAGGCAAATGTGGCTACGAAGGACCAAACCTGGATGTAGGGTAGAGTGGGTTATGAAGTTAAATACGCTAGTTATTATGTGACTGGCAGATGTTTCTCCAATGTGCTCTCTACCATAATACAACAGTATACATCCCCTTCTTTGATCTGTACACATGGTAAGTGCCTCCAGATGGGCAAGGATGACACAGAGCAAACTAGAAATAATGAGTTGCACATGTGCATGGTTATTTGGGTTTGACCAAATATTTTGGACCATCTACTCACTAGGCTTTGATTAAATGTCATATGTTGAATCAAGGCTATGCGTTCATTAGTGTTACTTAAATGTTACTTAGTGTTTTTAAAATGGATTTCTGCGCTGTGCCACCTCATATTTCTCAAGTTTTTGCAGTGCATGTTTTACTGGCACAGGTACATGCTTGCCTAGCTCTATAGCTCTGAGTAGCCTGCTACTTGCCTTTTTTGATCTTCTTTGATAAAGTGCTTTGATATCTGATGAGGTTTGGGTTTAGAGTCAGTCTTTGCAGCAAGGCCACTCTTGTCTTCCTGGCTTCTGAGACAGGCAGCAGTGTTTCCTGCTCACCTCCGAGGGTAGCAGGGTCATGCTGTGGGGTGTTAAGATTATTAACGGGTTACTTGGCTAGCCATTGCTGACTGGGGGCAGTTGGCTTGATCCTGCACCATATGCTGTGTGCCATGGGATAGACCCTGTCTAATCTTACACGGCCAGTCTTCACAGGTCTTTTGAGGATAAGAGCCAATGAAGGTCAGTGCTGTGATTTCTGGGTCATGGGCCTGTGAATGATCTGAGCAGAATCCTTTGCGCCTATAGCGTAATCCTGATCCTGGGCTGTTGCCTTGGCGATGCACATGTCATTCATAAAGTCCAACTAGGCCTGTGGTCACTTCCAATAGACAGGAGGAAAGTAAGATCAAAAGAAAAAGCAGATGCAAAGCAGGTTGTCGGAAGTTTCTTTGTGTATGTGGGTGTAACCAAAAATATAAAACAACTTAATATGAACCTGATCTAATGACAAATCTGAACAAACTCTGTCATTCAATGGCAGCGTTATGGGGTTTAGTGTGATGCCAAATGTGCAGTACCTCTACTAACTGATATGAATTACTAAGCCAGTGAATAGAATAATAAATATCAGTACTATTAAATGTTATAATTTTATAGACCATAAAACTGATGTATTCTAAACTGATGTATTTCTACAGATGATTTGTGAATGTGCAGTGGGTAAATGGTGAACTAATGACCATGAATGTTAAAGGTTCAAATCCCGGAACTGCTTAGCTTCCATCACTGAATCCTTAAGCAAGCAAAATATAACATGCTTTGGATGATAGCATTTGCTTAATGTTGTAAATGTAATTCTGATAATCACAAATTGACTTTTGATTCAAATAACAGGTTGCACTGATGTGAGTGGATAAGACATTGAAGTGCTGCTTGAGTTTTAAACCAGTCCTCTCACTGCCCATTAGAGTCTTTCACCATATTGCCACACCCTGCAAATGTCAACTCAGGTGCTGTAGCTCATCTGTTGTAGAACAGTTTGTGTTAGTCATCATCAGTTAGATGGTTTAAAACTCCATCAGCACTGCTGTGTATGATACATTCATATTATTGCAATATACACACAACCACCACCTCAATGTCACTGCAATGCTGAGATTGATCCACCACCCAAATAGTACCTGATCTGTGCTGATCCTGATCATTAGAGAACAGAGTAAAATGGACTTTCTGTAGGGAAACAGATGGACCAGTGTCTGTAATTGGAGAACTAGAAAGTAACGTGACCACTCAATAAGGAACAAACATAATATAAACTGAAAACTATAGAATGCTAATAATGCACCGTACTGTGTATAATGTCTTTAAAATGATTTCCTCAAATTGTGTGTGTTGTTTAATTGGTAGATGGTATCTTCATCTGCAAATCCTGAGGAACTGAAGATAGATTCAGCTTCATATTCATCATTCAGCCTTTGCCTCACAAGCCCCAGTTTTGGTAAATGTGTACCCCTTTGTTATTTCACTCCATAAAAAGTTACCTTTGTGTACATCTCGGAAAACCAAAGGCTGCTGATGCTTTATTTTTAGGTGTAATCTTTGTGTGTATATATGTATGTGTGTGTTGCAAAAAGGAAACTGTTAAAATATGCTGTTGTAAAACATTTTACTTTCAATGATATCTTGGTATAGAGAATGAAAAAGATATCTCCTATGTTGAGTACACCATTGGTGTTTAAAGAATTATAAGCAAGTGATTACTGAAAAATTCACAAAAACAAACTCTTAAGAAAACATGGTCTGTATTTTAAAAAGTGTGAATGCAAACAAAAAAATATTTTAACACTATTGCCGAAAAGACTTTTTACTAGTTTACTTTGTATATTGTTTAGGTTTTTATTTAGCCATTCGGTTATTTGGGAAAAGAGTGACCAGGCCAAATATCATACTGCTATATGCTTTTAACCTGACTGAAAGGAATGGAGCATAGATATTTCTTTTATTTCGCTATACTTTTTTTACCATATTGTTTGACTTCATAAAATCACCTTTTGTTCAGTTTATGTATTCTACATAAATTACTCTTGTTTTCATCAATATGTTTTCCTATTTTTGTCAGAAGAGACAAGCAGTTCCACAGACCCCTGGAACTCACCCAGTGGGATCACCCTGTCAGGTCACGGAGGCATGTGGAGCTCTTCGGCATCCAGCCAATCACTTTCTGGGAATAATAGCAACCTGACAGCACATGAGCGACTGGTAAGGTTGACTTCAAATTGTTAATGTGTCCCAAAGATGGGAGATTAACCTCAGACAAAAACTCTAAATGCATCTGTGCAAATTAAACAAATCTGAGACAGATGCCTTTTTAAAGCAAATGAGACAATGGAAACTTTTTGAGGCCATGTAGGCTGACATCCTGCCTTTATTTATACTACACTGCTCACAACAATTAGAGGATATTTTATTATGCAGTTTTTCATATTATGTTATGAATTGATTATTGGCTTAGAGTTTGAGGCATCCAGAGTTTTGTTAATTTCATACATTTTGTCCTGATTAAATACAACCTGAAATATCTTGCCTTTAGCACATAATGCCGAATTCAGCACCACCTGCTGCTAGCAAGTGTCTTCCTCCAGTGTCTACTTTTCACAGAATCAAAGGCAGTGCTTCTCATTTTGGGTCTGCACCCCATGCATCTATCAACACCACAGAGCGACCCAGTTGTAAGCTTATATTACTTGCTTGGCTTAAAATACTGTTACGATTTATCGACATGTTGATCATGTGGTTCTTGCCCTGTAGTTTCAGGTGTTCAGGGTAGTGGTGTCGGAGTCTCACATACTGGAGAGCCTCTTGGAAAAGCCCTGCCATCTGTAAGTATTCACCTACCACCAACCTAGTAAATTGAATACAGGAATGGGCAGAATAAATTTGTAGTTGAGCATTACATTTCAACAGTACACATTTTTAAAATTAATCTTAATAGACTTATGTGCTGTTTACATTTAGTGGATAGTTGAAATTTGTTTTATTGAATTAGGAGGCTCGACCTTTTGAATAGCATTGCATCAAATCTACGTACTGTGCTATATCTGCTTATGCTTTTTATTTATATTACTACAGTGAATTAATCTATAGGCAGTTAGTTAGATGGGCTATATACTTATACTTCAATAATGACATTTACAGTACAGTTACATTTAGTCACTTAGTAGACACTCATATAGTCTGCAGTTTTACATTCCAAGCAATTGTTGGTTAAAGACTTTTCTCAAATACCCAAAAGTGACAGAGGCTTTGTCTACTCTTTCGGTGCTGTGAGTTAATTAAAATGGAATTTGCACATGGTAAATTAAATTAACATGTCACTGCAAAAATAACTATATCTGTATCTGTCTATATCTGTATAAACATATATTTAAACTCTAAAATAAAAAAGATAAAACAACTAAAAAAATAATGAATGAATCCACAAGAAGATATTTTTGGGAGGGGAGGGGGACACTGGTTTAGAAGATCTTCTGATCTAGTAGTATCTCCCTTGTCAATCAGGTCTGTACTCCTGAGAATTCCACACTTTGACCACGAAAACCATCATTTGGCTTAACATGTGATATATCCCAGAGCACATCATGGGCTGTTATCATGATAAAATTTTTGTTATTTGCTATATATCACTGAGAAAATATTGCATACTTGTGAATAATATTGCTCATGTTTTGACACTGAAATATACTGCTCAGAAAACTGCTTTACCCTTGCCTGTTTCTTTTCATCAGATTTATTCACCTGATCACACAAGTAGCAGTTTTCCTGAATGTTCATCCACTAGAGGAAGGTCACCTCTGGCTGCTTCTACTGTCTCAGCAGGTAAAATTAAAATGAAGCTTAGACATGCTTTAAAATACTTTTTCTTTGCCCCAATTTCTGTTCATCAACATCATTTGTATAAATAAATTATGCTTAATGGCCTGGGTTCTTTCAACTCAAGTTCCAACATGAATTGTTGTTGGTTTTTTTTTTTTGCGAATAACAATTTATTTGGATTCAAATTAAATACAACAAAAATACCAACATGAATTGTTAATTATGCAGATTGTCTGCCTTAATGACTCCTAAAGAAAGCAGTCATATCTTAAAGTGATATATAACTATGTATAAATATAATGCATTAAAAAAAAACTTGTATTTGTTATTTCTTCCAGGAGCCAACCAATGGCCGCAGTCAGTTGGTCACATCGTACTGCCCTCCTCTTACGAGAACACGTTGCAGCCCCTGGTAAATTATAGCTAAATTACCTGTTTTGTGTCACTTGAGGAGACCCCTGCTCAGGTGCATTACTGATACAACTCATAATACTATGAGACCTGAAGAAAGTGGCAGTCCCCTGGTAAGTAAAACACAAGCAGAATAACACAACAAAGACATGAAATTGGACCCAGGGGCCAGGTTGGAAACCGGCGTCAAGGAAGGTTGGCATAGAACACAAGGTATGAGCTACTATGAATGTCACTGATTAGAAATGGACAACCACCCTCAGGCCACAGACTGGTGTCCCAGTGATTAAATATTTACCAGAATGGCTCAGCATTGGGAATCGTTGCTCTGCCAACTGGGCCACCTTCATATCCCACATATAGCAATGTATGCATTGGCTGTTGTTTTTGAGCGATGTAGTGAAGGTCCCTTGGTGGAATGAGGGCAAAGGCCTGAACCCCCTTGTTAAGAGATCCCTCCTTGGTCAGTCAGGGGCTGTGAAGCCACTTTTTTTGCCAGACAGTTTTGAGTCAACTTAAGGGCATACCATAAGTCAACTTAAAGGGGTACATTTTACATTCAGAGACACAAACTTGGCTCCACTAGATCCTCCACGTAAGTTTGAAGCATCATGATTTTTCTCCGTTCTGGCACCCAGGTGGTGGAATTAACTTCCACTGGATCTTGCTGTCTTCAAGCGGCAACTGCCAACTTTCTTTACTCGTCACTTAAGTGAAGACTGAAAATTTAAACATAAATCAAAACAACCCAAAAACTTTGCTTGCATGTTTGTTGATTTTACCTACATCAGATCCAAGCAGGTTCTGGTTGAATTGTGTTCTCCTATTGCTTATTTTGTACCAACATGAAGTTTTGTCTACTAGGAAGAACACAAAGCACAGAGCAAGTTGCTCTGAATAGGGGGATCTGCTACATGCTGTAAATGTAATTGCAAATGATCCTGTTCTGCTGAGATAAAGGTCCTGTGCCCTGTCCAGGGCCTTCATTGTCTCTCTGTTTGTATTCACCCCACCAGGGAATTTAAGGGGGTAAAATCGAATGCACCTGACCAGGGGTGTCCCTGCATGATATTTCTTGTCCATGTTTATTTTGTTAATGCAATTTTTAAAGAAATGAATGGAATATTTTACACCACAGTGCTGCATCTGTCCTTACATGTACTTGCTTTCTGGATTTCAGATGGAGGACAGAATTGACAGATTAGAAGATGCCATCCATGTCCTACGGAGCCATGCAGTTGGCGGGACAAATACCAGCCTAAACAATGACATGCGCAGTCTAATTAAACATATCAAATCAAATTGCCCTGTTTCTGGACCAGTGACAAACGGATTACCCACAGATGTAAGTCCCGATCTGTTATACATCAATTGTGCACAGAGCTACAGGGAAAATTGTATTAATACGTTTTACACATGCATCTGGTAAACAGACCCATTTGGATTAGTTCTTACTCAGACCCTGCCTATTAATAAATAAAAGTGAATTGTTGATAAATAAACAAAATTCTGTAGTGTATCCAACAGCCTTGCAATTACTTAGCGATTACATAGCAACCAATTAGCACAGCCTAGCAACCAATAAGCAGCCACATAGCAACAGCCTTGCAGTCACTTAGCATCCCCATAGCAACCACCTGGCAACAGCCTAGTAACCACTTAGTGATTGTAAGATTATAATGATAAACCACTATTTTGCAAACATTCCTTTTTATAAAATATTTCTACAAATTCCTATTGATACAGCAAATCTAAAATAGTTTTTGTGATCAGCTCGAGATTGTGTATCAAAGTCTCACTTTTTCTTTCCATTCAGTTATTCTTCGTTTTGAATTACAACAAAGCCAGTGAAAGGTCAACACTGTGACATCATCACTTAAACATTCCATTATTCATTTCTTATGGGAAAGAAAATCACAGATTACACAAAACTTTTATGAAAGCCATACATCAGATAAATAAATAAGAAAAGTACAAGCACATTACTGGGATTTTGGGTCTACAATTCTGCAAAGGTTCTTACAAGTAGCTTGAAAACAATAAAATAAGATTGCAGAAAAGAGAACAATAATTAAATACAAATTTGGCAGGCCAAATTAATAACACTGGACGTTTGAATGGTTGACATTTTAAACACTGAAACGCCCTCTTGTGGATTTGCAAAATAACTTATCTAAAATTGTCTGCTCTTGCATAGGCACTTATTTTTACCACTATTAACAAAAATATATTTGAACTTCGAATTAATTCAATTCAAATTCAAATTTTATGTCACACCGACAGCCCTACAAGACACAACTGTAAATTAATACCTGAAAATACCAATCTCAGTGCATATAGTTTTCTGTAAACTGGAAAGAGTAGTTAAGTTTGAGTTACTAGATATCTAGTAATCTATATCCTAGAAATCCCAGGTTCAAGCCATTCCATGCTGTCTCACACAGTTCTTGGAAAACAACCACTTTATTATCAATACCATTACTCCCCAATTAACATGAATTAGTATTATTATAATTCCCTTGTTTCAATGCTTGCCATTCTCTCCAGAGACTCATGCAATCCTGGACTCCATAAAGTAAGAGGATATTTTAAAATGAATATATTTCTGCATCTGTTAGCATTCTTCAACTAGGTCATAGTTGGTTTTCCTGCAGGATAACTAAACCCAAACAAACATCCAAAACGACACATATTTCACCTGATCTGCATTTGCATGTGTTGGTAAAGTATTAAATGCATTTGGATCAGTACCTGCACCACATTGTTTTGTTAAGAACAGTTTTTGTAACTGGTTAAATATTTTTATTTTTGATATACTTAATTTGATGGTTAGGTCCTCAACTTTTGGACTATGTAGTATGACATTTTACTCTTTTACTCTTAAGTTAGCTCTGAGCATGTTTTTGCTCTGTTATGTCTTGACAGGTATCTGCATCAGATGTAGGTGAGGATGCACATTTAGCCACATACTCTTCTTCTTCTCCTTCTTCCTCTCATCTGACTAACCAAGAAGAAAATTTTAGAGGTCTGTTCAAGTCATCTTCACTTTCACCATCTTCCTTCTACTTCTAAGCTAATTTACACCTTTCTCAAACAGTGCATTGACACAACAACGCTTATTTGCATGCTATGAACTTTCTTAAAATAATTTGTTTCAGCCCAATTTACTTTTAAAGCTTCAGTATTACTAACAATGTGGTTGTTTATTTTAGCCCTGGTTGGAGGGCTGATCTCCTGTATTGTACCAGGATCTCTAGAGGTAAAAACAGAACCAGGTGATGTGGAGGACTTTAGACTGCACCAAGCTCAGCCTAGGAATCTGTGTCACCTCGGACATTCTACTCACCTGTCTCACGTCTCATCCAGTGGTCTGCACTCAAGTGAGGAGAGTGATATCAGAGAGCCCAGTACACCCAGAACTGATTCTGTCACCAGCACCAGGTAATCTCCCATAATTGCATAATATTTTAATTTTTACTCAATGTTGTAATACAGTATGATTAAACACACAAATAATTGTGTGAACAGCAATTACTTAAATTATTCACTAGAGGGAAACATGGAATTACAATAGAAATGCTGTATGTTCGGCAACTTAATTGTAGGTCGCTTACAATCCACGATACATTCTGTGAAATTGCACAAAGTGCGATCTGGATGTTGTCTTAATGACATATTATATACTTTATGTTATGATAGCAGGTGGTGTTTTTATTAAGGACCCAGTATGCGGGATAGGTGTACCCCACAACGTATAATAAGAAT
>JAUZSU010021982.1:0-10719 GCA_034780255.1 Parotocinclus maculicauda
TTGTAAAGCTGCTTTGTGACAATATTGTATTGTAAAAAGCGCTATAGAAATAAATTGACTTGACTTGACTTGACTTCACTCTGCTTCTGCTATGAAAATGACAGCCATTTCATAAAGTAATATACCCAACAATGCATAATAGAACTTCTGCACTGTTTAATGTAAACCTGTTTGTAATGTGCCACATTCATGTTTGGAATACACAGGGTTGGAATGTGAGTCATTTACCATGATTGGACAAATGAACCATGCCATTTACTTATCAAGTTTTACCTGTTTAAAACCTGACAAATAATTGTAAGATAAAAATGTGGTTAATTATAATAATCTCTTACTGAAAATATTGCAATGATTAATGTTACTTCAGATGGAAATGTTAGATCACTAAAATAAATAAAATAAAACATTTTAATAAATTATAACAAAAATACATAAAGCAATTGTTCTTTATTTTACTTTATTACTGTACTTTAGCCAACATGATATAGGGTCTATACATATATACAACATGTATAGGGTTCTTTTTCTATGAAGAACATAAAAGGTATATTAAACATTTCTAAAATATCTGTATAAATATTGTGTAAATTACCTTACCTTAGAAATGTTTAAAAGACAAAAATGTTTTTAAAAGACAACCTTGTTTGTCAAAATGTTTGAATAAAATGCAGTTCTATGACTATCGTCTGGGTTAACACAGTTATCAGAATATACACTGGATGTCCTTTACATATCACTGAGTTTTTGGTGACATTGCATCACTATCACCACTATGGGTGACCAAGTCATCATATGTGAAGGCTTCTCAGAAAATCGCAACAGCAGTTGGAGAAGTGTGTCTCTCCATGCTAAAAGCAGGACTGACAATGGGATTGACTAAACATGATCATCTGCCTGGGTTGTTCAGAGCTCACTGCTCCCAAAACCTTCTAACAGCTAGGTCAGAATGGCCTAGATAATTAGTGGTTCATCAAAATAACCATCCTGCTTCTTACAGACCAATTATGTGCCCACTTTCAAAATCTATTAACTGGGCAAATATTCTTCTCATGAATCGTAGAGGCATGTCTAGCAGTCAACAATCTCTAACCAAGACTTAAACTACCCAAAATTAGCACCTGAGGTCCTTTTTATAGGGAAACCGGGGGAGCGTTTTTACGCTTGTCGAGTTGTGTTATTAGACCACACCTCATCATTTACATACCTTCCTAACGCATGCCAGGTTTTACAGCAATCTGACATTTCTATGTGGATGCATTGTTTGTTGTCAGTGGTATGGGGAGCCTTTTTAACTACTGGTAATAGTGAGCTGCTTCACTGTGAAAAGTAAATTAATGTTGTGGAGTACAGGGAATTATTGCACAGTCTGGCTAACTACAACTGAAATGTTTTCTAAAGAGGAAGGTATGAAATATTATTTTTCTCAGACTATGCTCTAACTTACACTGTGAAGATCACCAATAAATGGCTTAAGACCAAGTCCAACACTTTTTTTCAATGACTCTTATTTTTGTAAATTGTGTAAAAATTTGTTTAAATCTTGCTCATAGCTAAACAATTATTTTCTTTTGAGACCATTAAAAGAATAATATTTTACAATTTTGGGTTTAGCCTTTTATGTTTCGTCCAGAAATTAATATATCTTACAAAATGTTTACATTTTATGTCATTTAGCAGACACCTTTATCCAAACAACTTACAACTCATACAGTTTTACAATCCAAGCAATTGTAGATCCTTGCTCAAGGACCCAACTGTGGCAGCTTGGCAGAAGTGGGATTTGAACCTCAGATCTTCTGGTCCATAGTCCAGTGTATTACCCACTAGGCTGCCACAGTCCCTTAAAGTAGAGATTTAAATGTTGATACTATTGTGGGTGTACTACATACACTGAAACATCTTGTTTTCCCAAAATAACAGCTTGCAATCTTGAGTCCTGGTTTACATATTAAAACTTTAACTGATTATAGAAACATTTTAATTTAAATAAGATAATGCTTACTACACATCTCACTATATTGTACAGGCACTGCATATACTTATATGGCATAATACTACTACAACACAGAATACTACTATATAGCAGGAAAAAAACACAAATGCAATATAGAAACATGGTATTATATGACTAATTTAATTTTTGCATTGAAATAAAAAAGCATGTTTTAAAAAATATTTTGCACATTCATGCAGGTTTTGCTCTACATCATTGTATTATTGTGATGAGTTAATTTTATTGTTTAATAGCTTAACAAATTGCTGTCTTATTTCTTTTGTTTTTAGACCATAAATAATTGGATTGAAACAGCTTGGGAATAATATGTACATTGTACTCAGAAACACCCGGATGTTAGGTGACAAATTATTTTTGATTCTGTATGACAAAAGAGCAACCAGGACAAACACTAAATTAACTGTGATTACAATAATATGTGTAACACAAGTGTTAATAGCCTTTAAATGGGCTTTCCCTGATTTCATGACAGAAGCAAATATTGTAACATATGATGCAGTAATAAAAACAAAGTCTGCTGTTGGCATCAAAAAAGTAGAAATAAGCCCGATAATGTTATTAATAGAAGTATCTCCGCATGCCAACTGTACCAGTCCCATGTGTTCACAAAAACAGTGATCCATCTCATTTTTTGTACAAAAATATAATCTTCCTGCCAAGCAGATCATTATGACATTCAAAAGTACATTTCTGAAAGCTGGCAAAATAATAAATTTTAGAAAGTTGTGAAATTCCATATATTTGTGATAATAGAGAGGTGTGCATATGGCAAAAAATCGATCCAGAGCCATCCACACCAGTATGGTAGACTGAAACGTTCCAAGAATCTGAATGAAAAACATTTGTAATAAACAGCCTGCTAAAGGTATTTCATTCCAGTCAAATAAAAAGCTGAAAATCATACTTGGTACAAATAAAATTGGCCAACATAAGTTCAAACCGCTCAGAAGACCAATTAGTACATACATCGGAGAGTGCAGAGTCCTCCGAGATATAATTAAATATATGAGAACAGAGTTTGATATGGTAGACAATAAAAACATGAATAAATAGGGGATGGTGAGAATGGGTCGCCATGCTCCTAAAGCAACAAAGCCATTCAGTTTGAAAGTTGTAAATGAAGTATTTAGTGGTGGAAGTGCTTGCATGCTGCTCAGTGCCTTGATGTAAATCGTATTTAAAATAAAATATATATATATATTAACTACCAATACTACCAAATATCATTCTTAAAACAAAATCTAGTGCTCGCTAAACACAAATATAATGTTAGCTTTTTAGTTCAATTCATTATGAAAAAGACATTAGGTACTTACAAAAGTATGCTATTTCAGAAAAAAAAATCATTATTGTTTTGCAAACGTAACTGTGGGAGAGAAAAAGGGTTTTACAAAATCATCAATCATCTATAGTTAAAATAACAAAATACACGCATGCAGATACTTATCACTGATACTCTTGGTCTTCCTAACGCTTGATGTACAGCTGATAACTGTGTGTCTCTATATATAGCCTTGTATTCCCATGAGGCTGTACTTTATTCCTGAAGGCTTTTGGGAAAAAAGCAGCGAAGGTGACATGTAAGTACCTGATCTATCATCACCAATCATTACATTATCTACTAAGAAGTTTTCCTTAAATATGTTTAAAAAGATAAATGTCACTATCTTTTATATCAGTGATTTGCAGCATAAATAAACCCAAATATATATTTAAAGCAGTAAGCTGCTTTCTGGTGGTTCCCATGTATACTACAATAAAATAAAAGAAAACCAGGAAGGACTAAGTGGGACCACTGTGGGAAGAGGGCTGTATAAAAGTGAATGCCTCCAGACAGGTTGCAGCTGCTGACTGTTTGTTTTCATAGGCAGGTGGTGGACTAGAGCAGGGAGAATAAAGTCACCAAAGAAAGCAAATTTGTTCACTAATGTCCATCTCATCATCTTCATCGGTACAGACAGAATCAGGGAGCTGAACACTCATCCAGCCTTCCCTCCCACAAACATAATCAACTGTGAGTGTTTAGCACCGGCCATGCCAGAGGCACAGCTAAAAGACATTAGTCTATGTAGTGATAAACGCTCATATTAGGCCACTAAACCACAAGTGCAGTCAGTTTAACAGTTTGAGTCAGGGGTTTAACTCAACAACTGAGTCTATTCCCGGAACAGAGGTTCAGTAGTCCCATACTTAGACTCTTACACTGAGGCCCCTCAATAAACAATCATCAACTTGTACATGAACTATAAATTAGCAACTCCTACTCTCTTGTACAAAGAAGAATGGTCTTTAAGTGGGATTGACATTGAATTGCCCATTTTTGATAATCTGGTCTCTGAAATTGCTGTTATCTGAGGGGAATTGCAACACTTTTTTATGAGACTGAGGTGAAGGATTTGCCATGTTTGTTCAGACAATCATAGTTAAAGTCTCAGTGTTAATCATAGTTAAGGCCTCTTGTAGGTCAAAGGACCGTTTTCACTTGGCAGTAACTTAAAGTGGAAATGGGAAGTAGAAGTAGTTTATATAATAATTATTCTGGATTCTAGAGTCACACAGGGGCTTTAATAGCTCCACCATGAGCACTTTCTACTAAATAATATATACATTTAAATATATACACATTTCCTATCTTTATTAAATGTGTGTCTCTATACAATCTTATAAACGCTATAAATGCCACATCAACATTTGTCTAACCAAGTGAGTGACAAAACACAATGTGATTAAAATGCACTTATTTTATCTATAATTTAAAAATTATCTGTGGGGCAAGTTGGTGCCATGCTGGGATTAGCCAATCAAAATTACAGAAATACATATGGCAATTGGCATTGCAGTTATATTGAATTAAAATAAACTGACAGTAAATTCATTCATAAACTAGTGGAATTTGCCAAGATAAAAAAGTGTCTTTTCTGTCCTGTGGTGATAAACCAGTTAATCCGTTTTGCATAATCAGAAAATGCGTTATTTTGGCTGTAGGTTTTCATACTGTTAAATGTTGCTTTCGTTGTCTTATTATAGTTCCATCCATCTATTCATCCATCCATCTTCAAACCTGCTTAATCCAACTCAGGTTGCAGGGAGCCACGGCCTAACCCGCTCAACATCAAATCCTATTTTTGGTGATGCCACTCATATGTCTGTCTCCGCTTCCACTTATTCTTGAGTTATGTTAAGGTGGGCTTTTGTGATTTCATTGAGGATGTGCAATTATAACACCAATAACACTCTTTACAATAGCAATGAAACAGGAATAACTAAGCATATTTAATACAACACAAGCAATGCAGCTGAACCTCCTAGTAACTAGAAAAAGAGACAGTTTCCATGTGGAATACTAACGTTCTTGCTCTAATGGTAATTTTTAATAAACAATTGCATCCAAGATATTAGCAAGATATTAGTCTTAATATGTTGATTTCAGACATAAAGGAACCATTTAACTTAAAGCTACTCTGTATTTCCCCACACCTGTGTTGTCACTGCTTGAGCATTCTTCTGTAGACAACCAGCACTAGGTCTTCTTAATGTGTCTTTTTGTCTTCTCCAAAAGATTCAAATCTTTTTAGACTCATTCTGCAGAGTCAGTTCCGATTCCTAGCACTGACTCGAACCACTCAGTCGACTTATTTATCGGAGTCTTGGTTTTGTTGTATGTATATATATGTATATATATATATATATACACACAGGGTGAGTCAAAAGTCACTGGACACAGGGTGAGTCAAAAGACACAGGACCCGTCATTTTCTGCGTCGTGGACTTTTGCAAAGGCTGCCAAAACCATTGCTAAGGTTTCTTTGTTGGTCTTCAGACGACTACTGCATGGTTTGTCGTCCACAGTCATGGTTTATCAGAATTTAGCTATGAGGGATACAACAATGTGGTGTGAAATTGGTTGTCTTTCTGTGTGCCGGTTGTTGAAGTCTGCAGCTATGATACAGCAGCTACGTGGACATCTGGATCATCAATTCCATCTTTAGTTACCTGTGACAAACAACAAAAATTTTGAACTTTCTGATGATGCACGTTTGCTAGTGATACCAGTGACTGATTTGTGAATCAAAGTAGAAACTTCCACAGCAGCGGTGAGCTGAGCTTATGTAACACAGAGAGTAGAACGCTAATAACAATCCAGCAGTCACTAGCTTAAGCCCTCAAATCCAAGAGTCAATACAAATAAAATGAATTGCGAATCTAGGTAGAAGCTACCACACCAGTGGCAGGCTGAGACCATGTAACCAATATATTTATAAATGCTCGAATTCGCATAGAGAATAAGAGGCCAGTTGCACCTAAAGCAAACCCTGGGATGAATCTAACAATCCCTATTACCTTGGGCTAAGTCTTGCCTTTGCCCCTCTGCAAAAAAGCAAACTTATGGTCTTTTCCTTAATATCTCACTCTGGAGCACTACCAAATACTAAAGGTGTGACAAGAGGCACCGCTCTCACAGTTTTAAATAACTGCTCGAACAGGTGTCTTTTGTCTGCCCTTATCAGCCGCTGTGCCTGCTGGTAACAGTAGGTGCATACATGCTATGGATTATAGTCCTAATCTTTGCACCTCACCATGACTCTCTAGTGTTGGACCATGGAACTGTGAGCCTCCTAATTGTTTCTTTACAATTTTCACAAAGAATGATGTTAAGGTTCCTGCCGTTAAATCGTTCTGTTCATTAGGTTGTCACTTTTTAGAAACATAAACAATGCTTTCTTCTATAGTTTAGAAATTTAATACCGCTGTAACAATTAAGTGAACAATCATTAAGTAACCAGAACAAGTAATCAACACTATAATGCATTATCAGGGCCTGGGTATTTCCTGACCTTTATACTTTTATATATATATTTGTGACACAGTGGACAACAAAATGTAGTTGTCTTTTTACATAATCTTAATAATAAATATTAATATTACTATACTTTATTATTACTATTTTGTTCCCTTAATCTTATCCCTGTAGAAGTATTGTCATCTTTCTTTGAGCTCTATTTAATGCTTAGATTGAATTGGTGACATCTGTAACAACAGAGAGCTACCAGAACTTCAGGTTATAATATGATAAATTACGTGATCCATTAATCTGGGGACATACATTTTACTAAATGGACATAAAAGCAAGTGGCTTCTGTAGGCTCACTAAAATGCAAAATTCTGACAAATTGTGTCACAAAATGCCACTACAAGTTTTCTGAAACAATAGAGCATCTGAAGGTTTAATATTTATTAAACAGTCACATAAAACAAGGTACAATATACCTGACTGAACTGTATTACTTAAGACCTTAAACGCTTCAGAAAAATCTGACATTGTTCTCTTATTTCTTTTGTTCTTACCCCATAAATAATAGGGTTTAAACAGCTTGGAAAAAGCATGTACATTGTACTCAAAAAGACACGGCTGGAAGGAGAAAGATTATTGCTTATTCTATATGCTAGAAAAGCAATTAACCCAAAAGATAAAGTGAATGCCATTACAATGATATGGGTAATACAGGTGTTAAAAGCTTTTAAATTAGCCTTACCAGATTTGAGGACAGAGATGAGTATTACTATATATGAACCTGTGATGAAAATGAAATCAGCAGATATTGTAAGAAAAACAGTTGAAAGACCTAAAATATTGTTAAATGAAGTACTTCCACATGCCAGCTGAACCAGTGCCATGTGTTCACAAAAACAGTGATCAATCTGATTAGTTGCACAAAACGATAGTTTTCCAGCCAAAGATATAATCATGCATATTAGGATTACATTTCTCATTACTGGATAAATAATATACTTTAGGAAGTTGGGCAATCCCATGTGTTCATGATAATAAAGAGGTCTACATATAGCAAAAAATCGATCTATAGCCATCCATAGCAATATAGTAGACTGAAACGCACCAATCCAGTGAATGAAAAACATTTGTATCAAACAGGCCAAAAGGGAAATTTCATTCCAGTTAAATAACAAACTAAACACCATATTTGGTACAAAAAATATAGGCAAAGACAGGCCAACAAAGGCCATAAGAGCAATTAAAACAAACATTGGAGAGTGCAGGGCCCGTTGGGATTTAATTAAATATATAAGAAATGAATTTGAAATAGTAGACAACAAAAACATAAGGAAATAGGGTATGGCTAGAATGGGTCTCCATTTTCCCAAATCACTGAAACCATTAAAATAAAATGTTGTAAATGAAACATTCTGTGCAGGAACCAACATGGTCTTACAAATGCAAATCTTCCCCAAAAGATCTGAAATCACATACAGTTTAGTTCAGGGCTCTCTCTCAACACATTTCACATATCAGATTTGAGGAATGTCTTACAAACTTTGAACCAAAGTAATCGTTCCCAAAAATATACGTGTCACAGTAAATTAAGATATATAAAACAAATATTATGTTTAGCAAAGTTATTTCATACTTACACTGCTATACCCATTGTCAATTATATTTAGCTTGTGTGCTACTCAGAATAAAGAGCAAACCTATGGAATTATACCCCACAAAAATAATTTAAAGCGCAACATATATTATATACAGTGTACAATGTTACAGTAGTAAAACATGCAAACACAAGCCGACCTGGCATAAGTTATTATTTTTCTGAAACAGGTGAATAAAAATCCTAAATGTGCCTTATATTACAGTAACATTTTGTTTGGGTTCCTGTTGCTTCATAAAAAGCTAGACATGTGCCCCTGTACTTATATAGATCTTGTTTTGTTCCCATGTGGTTATGTTCTGTTTCAACACACAAGTCTTATTGTATGTCACCATCACCGTCACAGTAATATATCCAGCTCCATATTTATTTCACTTTAATGCATTTATCTGGTAATTAGAGACCATATGTGTGATATCATGAGCAAACTCTCTACGTTGTGAATACAATTTGATTATTTAGTTCCATGATAAAATGAAAGATAAAACATTCTAGTAATTATTCAGTGAAAAAACAGAATGAAACTTTGTTGACTATCCCACTATTGCAATGAGGAGATAAACTGCTGTTTTAACCACTGCACATCAAATGCTATTTTTGGTGATGCCACTCATATACCTGCCTCCACTTCCACTTATTCTTGGGTTATGTTAAGGTGGAAATTCGTGATTTGATTGAGGAAGTGCAATTGTTTTTTTGGGTAAAACTAATTTACCCAAGTATGTTTGCGGCTTGTTTTACTGATGAGTTGGATGCTGCCAATACAGAGTTTATTGTGCCCCATTATAATTCCTGTGTGAGAAACACCACTGATTTAACACCAATAACATAATTTACAATGACAAACAAACAGGAATAACTAAACATACTTAATGCAACACAAGTAATGCATAGCAAAGCTGACCCTGCATGTAAATAGAAAAAAAGACAGACTCAAAATTAGCATGGGAAATACTAACATGTTCTTTATAAATAAACAATTGCATCCATCAGACAAATTCTTGCTTTTGTAGAATGTCACAAATGCAACTACAAGTTTTCAGAATAACAAGTCCTCTGAAAGTTTAACATGTACCAAACAAACATATGACAAGATACAAAATACATGATTTAATTATATTACTTATGAACGCAAACGCTTCATAGATTTCAGAAACTGTTCTCTAATTTCCTTTGTTCTTATTCCATAAATAATTGGATTTAAACAGCTTGGAAAAAGCAAGTACATTGTACTTAAAAAGACACGACTAGATGGAGAAAAGTTGTTTCTTATTCTATATGCTAGAAAAGCAATTAATCCAAAAGTCAGACTTAATGTCATGACAATGATATGGGTAATACAGGTGTTAAATGCTTTTAAATTAGCCTTACCAGATTTCAGGACAGAAATTAGTATTACCGTGTACGAACCTGTAATAAAAATTAAATCAGCAGTTGATGTAAGAAAAACAGTTGAAAGCCCTAGTATATTGTTAAATGAAGTATCTCCACATGCCAGCTGAACCAGTGCCATGTGTTCACAAAAACAGTAATTGATTTGATTAGTTTCACAAAATGATAATTTTCCATCCAAAGATACAATCATGTATATTAGGATTATATTTCGAATTACTGGATAAATGACAAACTTTAGAAAGTTGGGCAATCCCATGTGTTCGTGATAATAAAGAGGTCTGCATATAGCAAAAAATCGATCCAGAGCCATCCAGAGCAGTGTAGTAGACTGAAATGTACCAATCCAGTGAATGAAAAACATTTGGATCAAACAGCCTGAAAGGGAAATTCCATTCCAATTAAATAGCAAGCCAATCAGCATATTTAAAAAAATATAGGCAAAGACAGGTCCACCACGGCCATAAGAGCAATTAGAACAAACATTGGAGAGTGCAGGGCTTGTTGAGATTTAATTCAATATATGAGGAATGAATTTGAAATAGTAGACAGCAAAAACATAAAGAAATAGGTTATGGCTAGAATGGGTCTCCATATTCCCAAATCACTGAAACCATTCAGGTAAAACGTTGTAAATGAAACATTCTGTGCAGGAACCAACATGGTCTTACAAAAGTAAAACACACCTAAAGTTGTGTACAATTTAGTTCAAGGCTCTCTCATTTAATTAATTACACACATCAAATTGTGCAGTACATTGCAGCTATAATTTTGACCCAAAGTGTTGATCTCCAAAAAAAAAACCTGTTTTACAGTATATTAAGAAACAAATAAATAACTTTTATTTTTCTCCTAGTTGTGTCGTAC
>JAUZSU010021993.1:0-10718 GCA_034780255.1 Parotocinclus maculicauda
ACTAATATTTATATATATATATATATATGTCCATATTAGTCATTCACCCACCATAAACTTTCAGTATTGCATAAAAAGTTAATAAAGGAACCTGAGAGTGAATAAAGATACAACTGAATGCTTATACTTTTTGCCACAATCAGTAGAGCCACTGGCCAAACCTCTACCCTATAATGTATATTCACGCCCCTTCACTGGTAAACCAGTGTGATTTCTTGATGGATTGGTTTAATAATTTAGGTTTGTAGGTTGTCTGTGTTTTTTTTTTTTTAAATAAGGCGAAAACATGTACTCTATTTGACCAGTCTGCTTACCAGATTCCAAAAAAGCAGTCACTGTAATTCAGTCACCCATTGCCTTTGGAATGATACCAATATACATAATCTAACACAAAAGCCCAAAAACAAGAATTCAGATACAGCTCCAAAGAAATGTTTAAGAACCCTTTGAAATTCACCAGGTTTCTGTTAAACACAGTGAAACCTAAGCCACAATTATTAACAAACTATAAACAAATAATAATCAGGACCATTTTAAATGAAGAAGACAATATAAGCTAAAAATCCTGCTAAACTCCTGAACAGAGATTAAAAGTAGCGTCATTGTTTAAATGCAGAGTCAGTTTTAGGATTTTAAGCACTAAGTACAAGGCCTAGATTACTCATTGTGCCTACTGATCCAAAACCAGATTTATAATCACTGTTTAGCAAGAGAGCGTCTGATGAACAATTTTTCTCTATTAATCAGCTAACATAACTTATTATTCGAAAAAAACGAAAGAATAAAAATGCAGTCTAAATAAACAGTTTCATACACTGACCTACTACTATGTAAGTGACATTAGGGGCATTAATGTAAACTAAGCAAATACGTTTTTGGTTGTTTGTTTTGGTGTGGGGGCTACCTGTGAGCTTCTGTAAGTACAGATGGTATGCTTACTATTAAGTATTAGTATACCGGTAACTAGAAAATGTAGTTCCTGCAGGAACTGCATTGTTTTTTTGTTGGCTTGTTACTTCTGCACTGACATGAGTAAGAGGGCCGGTTGGACACGGGTTCGAGACATACTCAGTTCAGGTCAAACATGGCTCCTTGACCCTGTCGGTTCTGGCTGGGCGTGGGTCCGAGACCAAATTGTTTTAAAATCCTACAATGTGATTTTCTGGATTTTTTTTATTCTGAGGGAAATTGATAGCCCACCACCACAGAAACCCAGGTGTCAGCCGGGCCAGGCATCACACAGTCATAATTATCTGTATCTGAAGTAGGGGTGGCAGGACAGTGGGAACAGACACACTGACACTGCAACAGCCGTACATGCTTGCCTGCGCCCTGTAATTTCACTATTTTGCTTTATGCTTTTTTTAAGCCATTTTCTTGTATAATACCACTACATGGTGAATTAATAGGGACCATGTGTAATTGTGAATTAGATGAAAGACTTACAACATATTTACTTATGGCAAACCAGGTCATTGTAAAGGGTTCACAAACTTTCTCTTTTAACAGTATGTGTGATGATAACATAATGGCTGAAAGAAAGGACATGCAGAGTATAAAATATACAAACATTACAGGCACCCATGTTAAAGATGGGGAATCTAGGCATCTATGCTTTTAATTAGCTTTATCTCACACTGACGATGCTGGATTTGTTTTTGGAATATTAAACGCAGTTTTAAGAGTACGATTCTAAGTAAAACAACATGTAGGAATTCTTTCAAAACAATTGCTAATCTTTTTATTTTAATATTAGACATTTTTAAATTTACCTGGGGATTTAAGACCTGACTATTAAATCGATCATGGCATGAAGATTCATTGAGGTATAAATACACTGCTCACAAAAATTCAGGGATATTTAAAAATGAAATATCCCATAATTAAATATCCCATGTTGAATATTTAAGATACAACAGGAGTGGACCTGGAATGAAGCTCATTAAGAACTTGTGTATTTTCCCCAAATACAATGATCACCAGATTTGAAACGTTTACACGAGAGCTACACATTTGGGGGGCTCCAAATCTTTAATTAGAAACTATGTTCATGCCAACAAATCATCAGGCAGGCATGCCGGCATATTTTAGGCAACAACAAATGTAAATGCTTATACAGTTTACAATTCAGATTTAATTATTTTATTACGGGATTTGTTACAATTGAATATTGTCTCAAAGCAGCTTTAAAATTTTAGATAATCTTCTAATATATTTAGCCAATCCCAAATTGCGAAAGCCTAGCGCTACAGTGGCAAGGGAAAATATCGTAAACGTTACAAGGAAAACGAACTGGGCAGACATGTCTTAAAAACGGACCCATCCTCCTTAGGAGTCAGACACTAAGTAAATATTAACAGATAATTAAAACTATGTGAAAAATATGCATATCTAAAGAAAAGGACATTACTTCATGTGAAGGTTACATTTCCTTTGCATTTGCAATGTGAGCTGAAGCTAATTAACCATAGACATTTTTCACAACCTCTTTATCCATGCAAAAAATCCTACCAACCTACTGACGTTTTTGGAACAAAAATAGATAATGTACATTCAAGTCCATCAGTTTGTGGAATATACTCACATAAAACTGCTTGCTACTTGAGGCTACAAGGAAACATAAGAAAATCGAGACACGAGGGTGGAGTGATGTGGGTAGGACAAGGGGAAGACATGGAAAGGGAGACAGAGAGAAAAACGCAGGAGATGTGGTCACATGGCAAGACTGATGTTAACGAAGGGCAAAACCGTATGTACATCGCAGACATTAAACACACATGGCTTTACAAATTTCAAAAACAGAGTAAGAGCGAGGTGGTAAGCACATTTACAGCTCTGAAAACCATTGAAGACCTGTTAGTCACGTGTCCCCAAATCAATCCATCAATAGCAGGTCAACACCTCTAAAAAATTCACTAATGATTGAATTCATTTAGGCCAGACCTATTTAATTGCTTGTTCCTCGGATGTCCCTACTTAAGAATCTACTGAGGAGGGAGGAAATAAAATAAAAATAATTCTTTATTTTTCAGCACTTTTCAATTTCTCGAGGACTATGTGGAATCAATACAAGGAAGGAGGAAGAAATAAAAATAATTGTTTATTTAAAATTAAAATCTATTTAATCTACAATTAAATCATACATCCGCTGTCTGTATTCTCTTTACTCTTCTTAACCAATTCATTTTTAAACGGTTTTATATACCTTTTCCAACTCTTGTTATCGTTTCCGTTTTTAGATAATTGTGATATTTTTTGTACTTAATAAGGGAGTAGCTGAAGAAGTTTAGTCTGCTTCTCAAACCACAGTCTTTAATGTACTTGTCCTCTTGTACAGAGCATCTGAATCTTCTTTATTCTCTTCCTCCTCATCACCAGTGTACAACTTTATATAAAATATTATATTTCTCACCTAAACTAACAACTATCCATCAGATCAACTACCAAGCTTTTAACAATTACAACAAATCATAATAGGAAATAAAAATATTTAAGTCTGGAAGTTGTGCAATAGACAGCTGTTAAAATGAAAAAAAAAAAGGTAATTGTACTAATTTTGCTAGCATAAATATCATGTTTTTTTTACTTTGCATTAACTACACGCATAAGTAGGAACCACGCTACAGTGTTTTGTGCATAGGCACTTTTGCTGTCTAGATGGTAGAACTCAATTTGTGGTTTCAGTTGTATCTCTGACACATAAAAAGACTATGTAATTATTACCAACCTGTTTCACAGAACGTAATGCTGTTGTTAAATGATGCATACCTGTATGGTATTTGTTCCTATCATAAAGTTAACTCAAAAACCAGCCATCTTAAGCAGTAATTACCACATTATTGCAATAATTATCAATTAACTAATACGTTAATACAGTAATGTAGTAATGCATTAACTGAATACTATCCCAATTCTATATATTTAAAAAAAAATAAAGACGATTCTTGAGTACTATAATCATTCATCAGTCATAAGAAACTGTAATTATATGTAAGATTTGTGTAACAATCTCAATAAAATCCCTGCAGTTCAACTGCAACTGTTAATTGTCACTGAGAAATTCCACTCCCTAGCCAAGGCCATTTGGGAGGGCAAGGGTTCTTTGTTTAATATTTGTAAAGTTTAAAGTTTTTAACTCATGCTCATGCCTATCCTAATCCAACACACAATATCCAGTATATCAGCTCATGTATAATTTAGGAAAACCTAAAGATATATATATATATGTGCTTCCGTCCTTAAAATCTATGTGCTACAATGCTTTAGGAACCCAGCTGGAAGGCATCAGGAAATCGTGAGTATGAAATCTGAAAGAGCCATGGAATGCCAGTAAAGTGCAAATACACACATACACATCTCCAAACTCATACCAACAGCACAGATACATGCATGTGGACAAGCTTTAGAAACAGCACATGAAGAGAAAGAGAAAGAGAGAAAGAGAGACACCAAAAGAGAGTCCAAAAATACACCGCACTAAGATGTCATTATCATAAACAGGTCAGCAGGTCGACCAGAATAAGGACAAGACAGTTGATATCGAGCAACATGAGACATGGTGGAGATAGGAGGGAATGGATTGATTGGGTCAAATTGGTTAGTCTGCCAATCACATCACAAATGACCTTGGACACTAACTTGGCTCTGCAGCAGCGCCCCCTCAAGAGTATCAGGGAAGTGCAGGGCTGAGGGAGAGGGCACGAGGGGCAGCCAGGGCCGGTTCCCGGCGCTGTACAGACGCGGTCGTTTGACCTGGTCAAGACTGGACAGAGGGGTGTAACTATTCCGCCGGAGCAGCAAAGGGGCTGGACTCCTCCTAACCTGCCCCTGAGTTGAGACGGAAAAGATCGTGAATGTTTTCAAAGACAGAACAACAGAAGGAGAGAGGGAGGCGGAGCGAGTGAAAGTGAGAAAGTAAGAGAGGGCGATAAACAAATATAGACTGAAAGACAGAAACAGAAGTTAATACCGATCAAATTATATAGGCTTCATCTAAATGTTAGGGATTATTTAATTGGTTTAGACACAAAACAGAAGTTTCTCAACCACAAAGATCTTGAACTGTGTTCCAAGGTTGTTCATGTCTTTCATTTTTTTATGTGACATCTTCCATATCTTACTCTTTAGCACACTACAAGTGCTAAATGAACAAACACTGCACAGCGACAGTGTTACCAATAAACCCACAACGTACTTATGATTATTATAGGGTGGTATACGCTGACAAAAAATATGTCAAAATGAATATGAAGTGATAAAAAAGAAGCATTTGATCTTTTTTATTAAATAAGATAATCAGAAAAGCTCACTGTTCTATAATGCAAATGAGATGCAAAAACAATCTGTATTTAATTAGTGAAAATGCACTATATAAAAGGCTGAAAGTTCTGGAGCATCTGAATGTTTCCTGATCTTGACATCTGCATCCTGCAATTTCACAGAACTTGCAATGAGCCTACAACACGAAGCTTGCTTGCTTGAAAGCAAAGCTTGGACGTCTTGAAAACAGCACTTGGAACGTTTTAACGTGTGATTAGCACACTGTGGAATCACTTTCAGGAGACTGGAACAGTATGATGAAAGCTAGGGCAGGATCACCCCTCTGCTACAACAGCAAGAGATGAGTGCTACTTGACCTTATTGGCAAGAAGGAGCAGGTGCAGCAATGCAACAGAGTTGCAGGGACAATTTCTTGCTGCCACTGGATGATAAATATGCTCCCAGACCATACATACATACATACCATCGGCTCCACTGTTTTTAACTACATGCCTGGCAACCAATGGTATACATTCCTTGATCTGCTGTACACCATAGATGGTGGGCTGATGAGCATCATCATTGGACCCATGATGAGTGGTCAACAGTTCTCTTCTCTGATGAGTCACTGTTCAGTTTGCTGCCTGGCAATTTCAAGCTAGAAAGGGATTCCTTCGGTGGTGATGGAATCATAGTTTGGGCATCAGCATTGTTTACACAACACTTCTTGAGCTGAAAGTTGCCCTGGAGCAAGAGTGTTAGAGGATCCCACAAAAACTGCTAGACAACCTGATCCTGTCCATGCCCCATCACGGTCAGTGTGTTTTGGCACTCTTGGGTGACCATACACCCTACTGACCAGTCGATGTGGGCACTCTGGTCCAGTCTGAACTGCTTCTGTTCACTCCCATGAATATATCACTTTGCATCTCATTTGCGTCACAGGCTTTTCTTTGACTTTTCATTTGGTTTTCTGATTAACTTATGTCCCCAATTTTTTGTGAGCTCAGAGTATATGGTTTTCTATGCAAGGGAATACAACGACAGAATAACTGTCAGCTGACTTTGAGTGAAGCTGAAGCAAAGTTATCATGCTCAGAGTTCAGAAAAAAAAGTTGCTCAAAATGCAGGAAAGTAACAGCATGCATTCTTCATTTTGAGGTCCAAGCAAGCATTCCCAGAGACCATTATAATAAATAATATATAATTTATAAATCACATCTTATGTAATAGTAATGAGAGTAATGCTAAAATATGCAAACTGAGCCAACTTACTAACGGTCTGTCACGATGCGTATTCACGGCCTCCACATTCAGATAAAACAGTTCCACTTTGCAACCTGGAGAATGGAACCAGTCAGACCATTAAGGTTGTGGAATTCCTCTTATGTAAAGGTAGAATTACTGTCATTTTTGTTCCTACCATATGCAACAGGAGTGAGCTTCAAAATAGTATGGAGGGGACACTTCAAGTATGGGAGATCGTCTGTTGGATGAAAAGATAAATAAGAAAGAACGTTATAATCAGTGATCATTTTTAAAAACCTGGGACATTATGTGAAATGCAAATAAAATCAAAAACAGCAATTTGTAAAAATGACCTTTCACTTGTATTTAAATGAAAACAACACATACAAAGCATATTTAATCTCTTACCATATAAACTTTACTAATTGTTGTTTATTCTGAATTTAAAGCCTTGCAACACATCACAAAAAATGGGACGGGGCAACACAACTGGGAAGGCTATGAAATGTTCTACAAATACCTGTTTGGAGCACAGTAACAGGTGAACTGGTACATGTTGTGTACACAGGAACCACCAGTGAAAGGTACAGATGGTTACAATCGAGGATGGCTCATTACTGTGTGAAAAACACTGTGAGTGATCAGTGTCACTGTTTACCTGTTTATAATTCTGAGAATTTGGAGAAAACTTTAAAACCAATACATTTACGGCATTTAGCAGACACCCTTATCCAGAGCGACCTACAGTTAACACAGTCCTACAAGCCAAGCAATTTTGGCTTAAGGGCCTTGCTCAGGGAGGTGGGATTTGAACCCTGGACCTTTTGGTCCATAGTCCAGTACCTTAACCACTAGGCCACCAAAATCCCTGACGCACCTGACCTTTAATCTCACAGACAGCACTTTATATAAAACTGTCATGCCTCTGTTAAATATATAACATGGGTTCTCGAATATCTTCTGAAAACCACTGTCACTAAATACAACCTATCTTGGCAAATACAAACAAATGCAAGTCTCTGATATGCAAAGAACTATATATAAGCAACATCCAGGAAGTCCAGTGGCTGGAGCTCAAGTTTGTTGTGGTTTGACAAACATTTCACATTGGTTACGGAAACGATGAACATTAAGCCCAAGGAGAAACAAAATCATCACAAATGTTACCAATGCAAAATTATAAAGCCAGCACTGTGCTATTAGAGTGTTTTGGTGCCAACTGGTAATTGCACCCCTCACGTTATTGTGGAAGAGTATGTAAGCATTTTAGAGGAACATGTACTTCATCTAGACAACATCTTTTCAGGTTCCAGCTTGCTTACTTACCAAAACCAACACATTCTGCATGCCTTAAAACACAGTGATCAAATTTCCACCAAGTTGTTTGGAATTTGTTGCAGTAATCAATTTCCAAATGAATGTACAGAACATTCATTAAAATCAGGAGAGATATGATAAAACAACACATATCTGTTCTTATTTACACACCTTCCTACTTTGTTTGGGAGAGCGATTCTACTACTGTCACAAAAGTACATGGAAAGTACAATTTACAGACGTCCTTGTGAGAAACACCTGCATTCTTATCCAGAAAATAAGCCAGGAGGCATCTCATGACAGCTTGATGGCAGATGACCAGTACATTCCCCTGTCTCTCTAACTCCATAATCACTGGCTCCAGACGCTGGACCAGATCTTGATATGACTGCAGAAAGAAAGAGAGCCACCGAGTCACCGTGCCGCCCGGTACATTACATGACACACAGCACAGTTGTTTACATATTTTAAAAAAAACTCACCAAGAAGGATTTGAACCTAAATGAAACTTATCTTAACTTATATCTGTAAATGTTGTTATCAGACCTCATCTGCAATAATTTACATTTCTGCCTGACATATAACTGCATGCTAAGATTTTCATCAACCCAGCATTTCTGACTGGGTGCATTTTTTTTGGTGTATTTTCAAAAAGTAGTGAACAGCAGTGAAAATAAGACTCTGCTTTTATCCCTGTCTGCTTTTAATGGCTTGCAAAGTATAATTGGCAAACGTTAATAAAATAGTTGAACACAAAAGAAATGTTTCAGGACTAGACCTTCTAATTGCTTTCTGCGGTGTGTTCGTTTGAAGCATAGCTATCCCTTTCACATGACTCTGGAATCTGCAGGTAATACTATCTAGCAATTTACAGCATACAGCAACTGTTTTGTTTGAAGATATTTCAACCATGCACTCTATATTCAGATTTACAATGTTTGTTCCCTCACTAGTGTTCTAGATCACAACTATTGGATTAACTCTCTCACCAAAACAATAATTTACACAATTTGTTCCCCCCAATGTAGATAAATTGACTAAGACATCTTAGTATCTAAACTTTGCTTCTTCAGTTTCTTTCCTAAAATTATAAGGTTACTGCAGCTAAAACTTGGAAGATTGTAGCCGAAATTTAGTGCATACAGTGTGCAACATGATGTGCAAATAACATCACGCAAATAGTTTGTAAAGTAATGCAAGTCTGCATTAAATAAATACATAAATTACATTGGAATTATAAACCTTACTGAATTAATTTGACCAATTTTGACCACCTTCAAACTTGGGTCTCAGATCCAACAGACCAAAGTTCAAAAACCAACCATGTCTTGGTTGATTAAGAATAAGAGCTATTTTGAGTAAGCAAAATGTTTGGTTAAACTTTCAATTGAAACATTAGAGGTCAATGTTAGTGTCCTGTTAGAAAATGGCAAGGTCAGGGACATGGCACCTCTCCTCCCGGATATCTGTAATGATACTTGTCCTGGTCTCTGAGTGCAAATTCTTCCGGGAACGAGTTCTGAATCATCTCATAGGTCATCTCCTCACATACTCCCTGAAAACAATAAGAATTTATATGACAATGACATTTTTGTATTTTGCAGTATATGGTGGACAACAAATTGCAAATGCTGGCCAGTTTTTGTTTGTTTGTTCAGTAGACTAAAGGCAGAGACTTGCTTCTGAAGAAAAATAATATTGTTGGAAGTGAAGGCAATGCATGCAGTTCATTACAAGCACCTGACCTTCCTCATCATTATGTGTCTGATCCTTCTTCCTGGTCATTACAGACACTTGAACAATTTCAGATTATTATAGGTGAGCACTGTGAACCAGCACTCTACCACCTACCCATTATGGTTTGTACCATACATCAGACAAAATGACGTTTGTGTTTACGAATGAGGAGGCATTTCGCTGTTAGCTGTAAGGCACCCGAAATGACTAGGAAAGGTAAAATAATCTCAGGCATATGCTGATGCTTTGCCTCACCAGTGGCTCCTAAACCTCAGCGTTTATTGGGGTGAAGGACAAGTCTGTTTACATGTAGATATATAAGCATTTAAAGTTTGTATTTTAGACAAAAGTTAAAACCTCTGTTAATTTCTTAATTGCTTGAAATACCATACGATCGTAGTTATTAAACAGTTTTAAATGAGGTAATGCTCAATTTGTTTTACAACCCCAATTCTAATGAAGTTGGGACATTGTGGAAAGCAAAAATAAAAACAATACAAATACGAGGATAAACTTAATTTTTTTAGTTGCAAATATTCAATAATTTGTAATTTGATGCCTGCAACACGTTCCGAAAGAGTTGGGACAGGGGCAACAAAAGTTGAGGAATGCTCAAAAAAACACTTGTTTAGAACATTCCACATGTGAATGTTATGATTGGGTATAAAGGGAGCATCCCCGAAAGGCTCAGTCGTTCACAAGCAAGGATGGGGCGAGGTTCAGAACTTTGTGAAAAAGTCCGAAAAGCAGCATTGATTCCCGTGACCTTTGATCCCTTAGGCAGCACTGAATTAAAAACTGACATCATTCTGTAATGGATATTATCACATGGGCTCAGGAACACTTCAGAAAACCATTATCAGTGAACACAGTTTATCTCTCCATCTACAAGTACAAGTTTTAGCTCTACCATGCAAAGAGAAATCCATATATCAACAACAACCAGAAACATCGCCGGCTTCTCTGGGCCTGAGCTCATCTGAGATGGACTGACCCAAAGTGGAAAAGTGTCCTGTGGTCTGACGAGTCCACATTTCTAATAGTTTTTGGAAATCATGGACGTCGTGTCCTCCGGCCCAAAGAGGAAAAGATCTGTCCGGATTGTTATCAGTTATAAAGATCAAAAGCAGCATCTCTGATGGTACGGGGGTGTGTTA
>JAUZSU010022004.1:0-10718 GCA_034780255.1 Parotocinclus maculicauda
CATAAAGTATTTCGGCAGGATAGTGGAGTAGTTTGCCATTGCTTTCTCCACCCCTCCCCATTTATCCGGGCTTGGGACCGCTGTGCAGCTGTTTCCAGTTTCATGGCTGGGGTGTTTTGCATACACAAGTCAATGACAATTTGAAGACGCTGATTAACCTAACACGCATGTCTTTGGACTGTGGGAGGAAACCGGAGTACCCGGAGTGAACCCATGCAGACACCACACAAAAAGGACTCAGGCCGCTCCACCCTGGGATTGAACCCGGGACCTTCTTGTTGTGAGGCAGCGATGCTACGCACCAAACCCCTGTGCTGCCCCAAGTAGATGGGCATGCTAGTAAATGTTAATAGTTCTTTAAAAGCCTTTCTGAAGTTTTTGAAACCGGTTGTCTGTTATTGAGGGCAACGTCCATGGTGCTGAGAATGTTTTGCACTATTAGCTACGTAAATAATCTGAAAAAGATTCATATAATCTGAAAAAGCTAACCATATCAAAAACAGAGCAAACATTTTTAAGCTCCATGATGAAGTACTTGTTCTTTGTTACTTACTATGCATTAAAACTACAACATGTCAGAGTGTGAATCTAAATCTGATTTCTTTTTCTTTGTGTCCCTTATAGCCATGCATCAGATGTAATGGAGACGTCTGGCTGGAAGTCCATGGTTGCATCTCACCCTCACCTGGTGGCGGAGGCATATCGCTCGCTGGCCTCGGCGCAGTGTCCGTTCCTCGGGCCTCCCCGAAAACGCCTCAAACAGTCGTAATGCCGCTTACCTTTCCTTCCCCCCCCAACAAACAGGACTGCCCAAGTGGAGGCGCCATTCTTAACTTTCCCCCTAAATTCTAAATATCCTTCTGTAGGGACTCTAGTAACTTGACCCTAAGGTACTGTGTTCTGTAGCTTCCCTCCCTGTCCTCTTAAGTCCCCTCGGTCCCCCAAACCTAAAAGAGCCAGGGAGTCTCGAAGTTCTCTCTCCTATCAGAGAGATCAACGATAGAGGCCATGCTGTACCTGACAGTTCTTCCCAGCTCTCATTCCCTTAACATCCCACCCCAAATGTCCAGACTACCCAGGATAAGAAGTGCTTTTAGTAGGATCCTGGGGACCATGGTGTTCAGAATGGACAAACTAACAAGGAAACATGAATAGCTGCCTTGGATGGACTCTATCGATGCCTTTGATGGTTATTAACAGGACAAACGTGACCTTCTCTGTGCGTGAACGGTGACCTTTCCCGCTGTCCCTTGCGGTGGGTCGTCCTTCCCCGAGTCCATCATTTATTCGGTTTCACAGTGGTAGGTGGAGAAATGCGTCACGATATGGAATAAGTAGAACCACAACAGTTAGAGGGGAATTTCCGAGCTTTTCAATGGGTAGCTTGTCATCAGTGTTTTGTTCAGAATTGGGACGTAATGCATCTCGGATGAAGTTCCCCCCCCCAAACCTTGCACAATTCTCGGATAGCCTGGAGAAAGTGACTTCTGCTGAACTTTTCTTGCTGGTAAAATCCGATTTCTTATTGGCCAGCTGGAGAATAAGAGAGGCTAATGGACTTCTTGTAGGTCTCTCCTTTGGAAAGTGCGTTGTTGCACAGATGGATGGAAGCGAGCTGAAAGCAGGGGAGTTTGTAAATATAAGGTTATGTTTCTTTTGATGTTTATTTGAGAAATTCTCCTCCTTGTAGCACTTGTGTATTTAAACCCAGGCTTTCTTTATGAAAAGGAAAACTACAAAAACAGAAAAATATTCTACAAATAAACATGGCTGTGCTCACGTTTGTTCAGTGTCTTGCATAGCTTTTTTTATTTTTATTTATTTTTTAATTCACATAGTTTGTCCCTTTGTATTCAGTCTTGTAGATGTATGGATTGTCACCCCGTCTAGAGTTGTTCCTGCGTCCTGATGATGGCGCCGGCTAAGCACCGGCTTTCCCATGACCCTGACCGGGATTTCCCGGATTTTCATAATGCCCAACCCTAGATTTGAATTATCTATAATTATCTATATCTATAAGTTGCAAATGTACAGTGCTGTGCAAAAGTCTTAGGCCACCATTAGATTAGCTATGCTGTTGTTTTAGTAATGGTATAAGGATTATATATAATTTTTTATCACTCCCCTTATGGGAATACAACAAGAAAACACAGGAAATCTGTATGCAGTTTTAACTGGGAATAAAAAAAGTTTCTATTGGCTACAGTGGCAAGTATTTGGCGTGACCTCCCCTTACACTGGAGCAATAGCATATGGCAGCATCATCAGGATGCCAGGTTGATCCCTTCTACAGTCTGAAGTAGCTTGAGCAGAACTGGTTTTGGAAGGTTAGCAGCCAAGAAACCACTTTGATTGAAATAAACCCAGTGGAACAAATGGTGAGACAAATCCAAGTTTAAAAGTTTTGGGTCCAGTCATCGATAAAATGTTGTGTTTGGTCAAATCTAGTGGTGGCCTAAGACTTTTGCACAGTATTGGATAGTAGCACTTACTGTCCAAGGACAAATGCAAACTTCAGTAAAAGTAAGAAAATGTCTAGACAGTTAAAAAAAAATAGTTAAAAATAAAAATACTCACACAGTGGACAGATTTACAGTTCAGGACACAGTGTATATACTTTTGGACTAATGTGGCTTACTCATGCATTAACAAGTCTACATGATGTATGCTATTTTTTTAATAGGATACAAATGGATCTATTTTTGTCCCTAATGGTTTCCTTTTTACTACAGGTATGGTGGGTTGTGAGGTAATGTGTTTTGTGGGAGTGAAGCTAGGGAAGTAAAGCTATTCTTACAATATTAATATAATATGTATTAATATAAATTCCAGTCATTTTTTTCAATAAGGAATTTATTGTAGTAAGGTTCTTATTGGATCACAAGTTTTATCCCAGGGATTCTGGTTCAAGATATTGAAAAGTTACTATCACTTAAACTGTTATCAGTTTAGACTCTAAGCCCAAGTTTATGAGAGTTTTATTGTGTGAAAAGTTTTATATTTTTGTTTAAAGCTGCTGGTCATTTGGAGTGTCCCAAGTGGTTATTATACTTTAACCTGTTAAACCTGGGAGCAACCGCGTCTCTAAACTACACTAAGGTTTTTAATATGGGTGCACCAATGATTGCACCCTATTGCTGTACTGCTTGAGATGTGCTCACACAATTTCCCTTCCGTTTCAACAGAGGGCGAGAGTATTTAAAACAAAATCCCCCTAGAAAATATTGGTACGTTAATAACATAAGTCATGTTTACTTGTAATGTATAGTTATGTTTGTCACTTTGGATAATTCTACTGTGATTTGTGATGTTTTGTATAAATTATTGTTTATAATCTACTCCCTTGCAGCAGTGCA
Source organism: Parotocinclus maculicauda (assembly GCA_034780255.1). Classification (NCBI taxonomy): domain Eukaryota; kingdom Metazoa; phylum Chordata; class Actinopteri; order Siluriformes; family Loricariidae; genus Parotocinclus; species Parotocinclus maculicauda. The sequence goes on from JAUZSU010022004.1 coordinate 3,357, forward strand.
TCAGGAGGTTTTTGGAGTCAAATGAAACTTGATTTCGTGCTGCTGTATGGAAGTAATTACAACACTACAGCGAAAGCAGAAGTTTCCAATTAAAATGAGGCTCTAGTACTCTGCTAAACCGCCTCTAGCCTGGATACAAGATGAGATCTGGTTGAGCATACAATAATACAAGTTCCTTATAGTATCCTGCAGAACTTCTGCCCACAGTTGTTGCACCTGGGCAAGTAGATCATGCATTTTTGTTGCTTACCGAAGCTGGTGTTCCAGCTGGTCCCGTAAGTGCTCGATTGGTGACAAATCTGGCATCAATGCAGGCCGAGAGAGTGCTCTAATCTGTCAGAGATATCCTAAAAATCTGTGTGGACGAGCATTATCCTGTTGACAATCACAGATCACAGGTGGGAGCCCTGCCAAGAGAGGCAACATGTAGCTGCACTGTTAGTGTCATGTATATTGTCTCGTATAATTACTACTGGTGATAACTGTTCTATGTGATGACTCCTCAGATCATCACACCAGCCATTTGGAGCAGCACGAACAGGATTGATGTGCCAACCACAAGGCCTCCATACTCAAACCCGGCCGTTGTCACGTCCCAAACAGTACCTGCATTTATCTGACTAAGATTTGGTTCCGGTCCAGGTTTCTTCTGTTTAGTCCTGGAAATGGTCCGGGCAGAAACGGGGACGTGTACTTAAATATTCTTGTCTACAAACAGGGGGCACTGCAGAAAAGGTTTGGAAACCACATTCTCAAGCAATCGGACTTGAGCTTGGTCCACAGCCTGGGATTTCCACATCACGCGTTAAAGCTGCAGTTCTGATAACAGGAGTCCGGATAGCAGGATTCAGCTGTATGTGACAGAAATGAATCTTACCTGTGTGCATCTTGGTCTCATTCAGAGTTTTGTGGAGTCTGTGATTAATTTGTTAGTGTGAATGAATGTTGGTATTCTGAAGAGTGAAATCTCCCACTCAGCTCATTTCCTCGCTTCAGTGAAAAGGAGTTTGAAGGAAAGTGTGAGTCTAAGTAAATGTCATTAACACTTTTCTCCTTGCTTTTCTGTCTGTGGGTGTGGGCTGCTTTGTGTGCAAGACTGCGTCACTGAAAATATGTATTGAATTGAGGCATGGGTAGATGTTTTAAGTTATTCACACCTTGAGACCTTCACACTAAGTGCCCTGTTTTCCTTGTCCACTTTTTCTTTCTTATTTTCCCTTCTCTTATTGTGTCAAGGAGATTTTGCCATGCCTTTTTCATATTCACATGCACGATTTAAAAAACAAAGGCACAAATGAAGCTATAACTTGTTGTTTGTGGGCATGATCAGACTAGAATGCATGCCCACAATGTACCCTTCTATGTGCCATGTCAAAGCTCAAAACTCGTTTCTTGAACATGCCAGTGAGTTTATAGTACTAAAATGGTCTTTATTGTTACCAGATCTTAATCCAATAGAGCATCTTTGGGATATGGTGGAACAGGAGATTCATATCATGAATGTGCAGCTGACAAATCTGCAGCAAGTGCTTGATGCTATAATGTCAATATGGACCAAAATAAATCTCTAAGGAATGTTTGCACGCTGTTGGATGTACGGCATGAAAAATATAGGCAGCTCTGAAGCAAAAGGGGGATCAACGTGCTACTAGCAAGGTGTACCTCAAAGTGCCTACTAACTCATTCTTTATATAGAAACTATATTTACTAACTATATTTGATGCCAGGACACCATTAAGGGCAGTTTTTGTCATGATAAAACTGGTCAAAATCTTTCCAGCAGTTATTAATTACTCCCCTGTCTCCACCCAGTTGGTGCTCACATGACTTTAATTAGGCTATGAATGGTTGATTTGATGCTTAAGACCTTTTTAACTCCGTTTTTTGTTCACAGTGGCAAAGACAAATGCTGTTCTCACGAAGCACAAACAGCCTAATAGCACAAGACCCTCTCCAAAGCCCTGGGCATCCTGGCTTGAACGGTCTTCTAGAATGTGGTTGAAAGTGGAGAAGTGTTGAGAGAACCCTACCAAAGTTTATCGTAAATGGAAAAAGGAAAAGAAGCAACATAAAGAGGTTTAGGCTGAACAGGAGTGATGGTTTCAACCTGTAGCACATGAACAAAACCGAGCTCTGTGGGTAAAGGCCGAAGAAGTTTGCATGGCTGGACGTTTATATGCCGTATAACTAAACTCGCTGTATCTATTCGTCATCCCTTTTCTTCTTTATAAATCCATGACTGGCCAAAGCCGTAAACAGTCTGAACAACTCTGCGTCCTTGTCACTTTCTCGAAGATGGAGAGGGCTGACGATGAAAAGAGAGGTGAGAGGATGATGAGGCTCTGTACCTGTAGTAGAGTGACGGAACAGGATAAACACATAATGAAAGGAAAGGAGAGGGAGGATGAGAACATGGTGCAGAAAGGGCAGCCCAAATAGGACTATAAATATCCACACAATGCAACACGTGTACACACACGCTAGAATGTCACTCATCCTGCACTGACATTACACAAACCCCTCACTCTTTAGCCTTCATTCACACACGGTACTGTTCAGGTGAAGAATAGATGACACCGAGGCCTTGAGGAGGAGTTGATGGGTGGATATTGAGGTGAAAGGGGTAGGGTCGTCTGATAGCAGGCGACACAAAGAACAAGTAGAAGAGGCAAACAAGATCAGCAGGGAATTAAAGGTCTGACAAATGGTTAGAGACAGACAGGAGGCTGAGGCACCATGGAATACGATGTTGTTAAACCTGATCCCCGTCTAGTGATTCATGAAGAACTTTCCCTCTACAGCAAACCTGTGAGTTTACATCACACACTGGCTTTTGACCAGTTACTGTGCACATCCTAATCACCTGTACACCTCACTCATCATTAGAAAGACACGACGCTTGTTTGCATGGTGGATCATGCGCTGAGTGTACATCGCTGATGTAAGTGTATCCGATGCAGCAGCACTGCTGGAATTTTAAGCACCCCTGTGTCACTGCTGGGCTGAAAACAGATCACCAACCAAATATCAATCAAACACTGATCTTGTTGCCAGAAACTGGCACCGATGAAGGGCTAAAGGGCAATATGGGGACTGCATGACAAAAAGCTGTGCTATAGTCTCTAAATCCACACTCTCAAGCTGTAACAGCAACATTAGCGTCCATGTAGCAGGTTTAAAATATTGGACCATTAGTGATACTATTTGGACAGAGATTAGAGACTGATAAATGTACATATATTATCTAGAGTAAGCAATTATGAATGGTAGTGCTCAACATTATTGGCATACCTGAATAATAAGTATACAGCGTAATATGTTTTCTGAAATGGTGTTTTAATCAAACTGTTTGCGTGTGTGTTGCCTCACTGATCACTTTATTAGGTTTTATCTCAATGGTGCACTTTGTAGTTCTACAGTTACAGACTGGAGTCCATCAGCTTCTCTCTTAAAAAAGACTTTTTGTCTGCTTTATTCTGTAATCTAACGGTCAGGGTTCACATCTGACCTCTGCCATGTTTAACACCCTTAGGTGTCTGAGCAAGACCCTTAACCTAAGATTGTATCTGTTGTAAATCACTCTGGATACGCCCAAATGACTTAATGTAAATATCTATACTTACATAACACATTTCAAACCTTAGGCAGTTTGTGTTTTACAGATAAGAAAATGGGTTTAAAGGGTATTATATAGTATATATTAGCTATAGAAGGTATAAAGTTACATCATAACTGTATAAATAACATTTTTTGTATTAAATATCGGGGCGGCTCGGTGGGTAGCACCGCTGCCTCACCGCAAGAAGGTGCCGGGTTCAATCCCAGGATGGAGCGGTTCTTCCTGTGTCTGCGTAGGTTTACTCCGGGTACTCCAGTTTAGTCCCACAGTCCAAAGACATGCATGTTAGGATAATTGTTGTCTCTAAAGTATGCGTGACTTGTCCTTTTGTAGTTTTCTATATTGAACACGTACATGCACACTAAACAGGGTCAAAATTCTGCACCATGTTTGTATGTTGTCTTCATGTCCTACCACCTTCCAAAGACATGCATCAGGTCAACTGGGATCTCTGAAGTGTGTTTGTGTGTATCTGTATGTGTCAGGTGGGGACCAGGCTCCATGTGACCTTTAATTGGATTAATTTGGAATTCAAAATCAGGCAGACGTGGGGAAAACATGCAAAATCCTGTCTGGAGTCTGGACTGGGAATTGACCTTAATGCTATTAGGCGACAGCGCTAACTACTGTTCCAATGTGCTGCTCTTAAGATGCTAATGCTAACAGGCAAATCATTGGGAAATCAATGCTGAGCTTTCGAGAAAAGGTAATATAATCTAATTTCCACAGACGAGGGAAACAAATTCGGTATGGTACAGAATTCTGACCCTCTTTACTCTGCATACATGTGTTCAGTATAGGATTACAGGCAGATTTGTTTATTTACGGCTTATACAAAATGTCATTTCTAAAACCTAAAACCTGAGCTGTAACATACTGGAACCGTATCGTCTTTATGAACTATTTCAGGATCTGATTGGGACGATCTGGTTTGAGTATAGAGATGTTACCTCTTAGCACGATCCGATCCAGTCATTCCAAATGACTTCCTGCCCCTAAATAATGAATAACCATGCATTCAAGTGTTTATTAGAACAAGAAAATCAATGAATTAGATTTAGAATTCCGCCGTACATGAGGATCACGGCTGGAAACCTGTTGAAATATTTATCATAAGAGGAGCAAACACATGCAGCTCCTCACCCCTTGTCTAGAACGGGTCATGGGACAAGCAGGAATAATGAAGGAGAGTAAATCTTTTAGGAGACCAGCAGCAGCTACTGCTTAAATTTAGCAGTGCACAGTAAGATCTCTTGATCAGTGACCTGTAATATCAAGTGGTACCAATAAAAAGAGCAGAAATGACGTCAGAAACGGATTTATTCATGTTTATTATCGTCCTTTCCTTCTTTTTGTATGAATGCTCGTGATAACACTATAACTACTCCATCTGTCTTTCTTTCTTTTCTTTTCTTTTCTTTTCTTTCATTTCTTTCTGTCTCTCGCTCTCTATCCTCCTCCCTATCTTTCTTTTAGCTTATAATCCTTTTTTATAGGTTCTCTTTTTTAATCCTTTCTCCCAAACTAAAAACAACAGTGGGTTCAAGGTTTTTTTTCCACCTTTTTTAAAGTTTTTTTTTTTTTTTTTTTCTATATTTCCATTCCATTCTTTCTTTTTTTATTTGGATTTATGTCCTTACCCTTTTCTCTCTTTTATGTTTTTGATTTCAGCCTGTCCTTCCTCTCTGCCTTCTTCTGTTTCATAGCTTCATCTTCAGTGCTTCGTTCTCTTTATTTCATTTTGTTTCTTACATGCTTTATTTTCTTATTTAATGCCTCCATTTTGTTCTTTTCATAAGCATATCACAACATTCTGTATTTTATATTCCCGTCTCTTTACTTTTCATGTTGTAATTCTCTCTCTCTCTCTGTCTGTGCTGTGGGTCTGAGAGGTGTAATTGGCAGTGCTGCTGTCAGGTTTTATATTGAGAAGAGCTTTAATCTTTAGTCTTGCCCAAAATGCAAAGCGAAGGCCAGAGGCAGAAAGGTGTGCGTGTGCGTGTGCATGTGTGCGAGTGAGGAGAAAGTGTGTGTGCCTCTGTGCTACACAAAGTCCCCTCCAACAAAGTGGAGAAAATTTGCACCTCGTAACTTCTGTTACACTAAGTGTGCTGTGCTGATTATTTTATGATGAACAAAAGGCAGCGTGTTTAAAGTGAAGTCCCTGGGGTGGCCCAGTGGATAAGGTACTGAGCTGTGAACCACAAGGTCCAGGGTTCATCAGAAGGTCCAGGGTCCTTGAGCAAGGCCCCTAACCCACAATGGCTTGGATTGTAAACCTGTATAAGTTGTAAGTGGCTCTGGATAAGGGCGTCTTCTAAATGCTGAAAACGTAATGAATACTTAATTTGCTTCCTGCTTGTTTTCTGAAGCTTTGAGCTTGAATGTGAACCACCACTCGGGCACTTTCTGTACTTTGTCGTGTTTTTTTAGCACTAAACACTACAGAAATTAATTAATAAAATACCTTCGATTTGACGAATGCATCAAAAGAGTGTGTGTTATGCACGGCCAGGACAGAATGCGTTAGGAATTTACTCCCTCTATTTGTTTTATGGGTATGGAAAATGGTTCAGAGAGCAGATTATAGTATTTAAATGAGAAACAAATGTTAGTAAAGTTTGACTATTTCTAAGAATAGACAGGAATACACACTGCATCACAGGTCCGAGTCATGCAAATCTACACTATCATTAAGTTTAATAATTTTATTATTAGGTAGCAAACAGTAGATTTTGTTACAATGCATTTTTAGAAATCTTAGAGATGCATAAGAAACCTTGAGAGGAACAATTCTCAGATCAGCTGGACATCACATCTTCTGTCATCTGGGTGAAATTTCCTATCTAGACATAGAGATCAATAATCAAATGGTAGAAGACATCAGACGTTTATCGTAGCACATGGTATAGAAGAGTCTTTCGGGAATAAGAACGAGTCAGCCTGGAGCAGTGTATAGTCACTGAGGCAGCTCTTGGAAACTGAAAGTGTTTGGGGACGTATTAAAAATGTAAGAGTTGAGAATGCAGCAATCACACTCCGGTACAGACTAGACCACAATCTGTGGTCGTGTTCCATTCCCTGCTGTGGTTTGTTTTCTATAAAGATTAAAGTCCAGCCCCGATTTCCTTACTGTAAGAAGTGAATCATACCTGCTTTGTCTGTCTGACCAAAGTATACATTAGGCCAGACTTTTTTAATTGCTTGTTTCTCGGATGTTCCTACTTAAGAATCTACTGAGGGAGGAAAAAAATACATATATTTTTTTCAGCAATTTTCAATATATATATATAAATAAATAAATAAATGTTTTTTATTTTTTTTAATGTTTTTTATTTCAACCATTGGTGCTGTGGCGGATTCGAGAAATACCAAAAAAAAATGTTTTTTTGTTTTCTTCAAATATGATCGTCGGCGGATCCGCGAAACAAGCAATAAAAAAAAGTCTGGCCTTATAAATTTTTACTTCCCCAAGAATTCTGCTCATCAACCTTCTGCCCTGCCATCTTAAAACAAAGTTCATTAACAAATACTCTAGTTTGGTGCTTGATGGTTAATGTTGGCAGCAATACACTGTTTCCTCGTTTATGGTGGGGGTTACATTCCAGGACCACCTGAGATAAACGAAAATCCACTATATTTAAGTATTTCTACACTATTTTAGCAGTAGAACTTGCAGAACGTTTGGGTAACATCGTAGGGCTTAAATGAATTCAGTCTATAATGAAACTTTCACAAACAGC